>WOFM01000987.1:0-11743 GCA_011428145.1 Ericerus pela
CCGAACTCGATACAGTGACCTTGAAAATGATTGGCCCGTGACGTACACGTAAAAAAAATCGGCTCCCCAAGGCGGCGACTTTCGCCTATTCGCGATTTAGTCGGCGTTCGAAGTAATAAAATCGCAAATATCGAATTAATCGATTTCGATTCGACAAAATTATACTTATGACACATGAAATTGGTCCATTTTTTTATGACGAATCGAATGAGCCTATTGCCGAAGCTGTAGCTCAATTAGATCAAAAGTTATCGCACTTTTAAGTTTCGATTGAATTTTGAAAAAAGAGCCGATTCGAACGTAATTTCGTTCGTACCGTACAAAGAGCATCGAATCGTTCCGAACTCAGTAACTCGTATCAAAAGAAAACCAAACAACCCTTGAATACAGTGATTAAATGATGGCCCGTGACGTACACGTAAAAAAATCGGCTCCCCAAGGCGGCGACTTTCGCCTATTCGCGATTTCAGTCGGCGTTCGAAGTAATAAAATCGCAAATATCGAATTAATCGATTTCGATTCGACAAAATTATACTTATGACACATGAAATTGGTCCATTTTTTTATGACGAATCGAATGAGCCTATTGCCGAAGCTGTAGCTCAATTAGATCAAAAGTTATCGCACTTTTAAGTTTCGATTGAATTTTGAAAAAGAGCCGATTCGAACGTAATTTCGTTCGTACCGTACAAAGACCGCATCGAATCGTTCCGAACTCGATACAGTGACCTTGAAAATGATTGGCCCGTGACGTACACGTAAAAAAAATCGGCTCCCCAAGGCGGCGACTTTCGCCTATTCGCGATTTCAGTCGGCGTTCGAAGTAATAAAATCGCAAATATCGAATTAATCGATTTCGATTCGACAAAATTATACTTATGACACATGAAATTGGTCCATTTTTTTATGACGAATCGAATGAGCCTATTGCCGAAGCTGTAGCTCAATTAGATCAAAAGTTATCGCACTTTTAAGTTTCGATTGAATTTTGAAAAAAGAGCCGATTCGAACGTAATTTCGTTCGTACCGTACAAAGACCGCATCGAATCGTTCCGAACTCGATACAGTGACCTTGAAAATGATTGGCCCGTGACGTACACGTAAAAAAATCGGCTCCCCAAGGCGGCGACTTTCGCCTATTCGCGATTTCAGTCGGCGTTCGAAGTAATAAAATCGCAAATATCGAATTAATCGATTTCGATTCGACAAAATTATACTTATGACACATGAAATTGGTCCATTTTTTTATGACGAATCGAATGAGCCTATTGCCGAAGCTGTAGCTCAATTAGATCAAAAGTTATCGCACTTTTAAGTTTCGATTGAATTTTGAAAAAAGAGCCGATTCGAACGTAATTTCGTTCGTACCGTACAAAGACCGCATCGAATCGTTCCGAACTCGATACAGTGACCTTGAAAATGATTGGCCCGTGACGTACACGTAAAAAAATCGGCTCCCCAAGGCGGCGACTTTCGCCTATTCGCGATTTCAGTCGGCGTTCGAAGTAATAAAATCGCAAATATCGAATTAATCGATTTCGATTCGACAAAATTATACTTATGACACATGAAATTGGTCCATTTTTTTATGACGAATCGAATGAGCCTATTGCCGAAGCTGTAGCTCAATTAGATCAAAAGTTATCGCACTTTTAAGTTTCGATTGAATTTTGAAAAAAGAGCCGATTCGAACGTAATTTCGTTCGTACCGTACAAAGACCGCATCGAATCGTTCCGAACTCGATACAGTGACCTTGAAAATGATTGGCCCGTGACGTACACGTAAAAAAATCGGCTCCCCAAGGCGGCGACTTTCGCCTATTCGCGATTTCAGTCGGCGTTCGAAGTAATAAAATCGCAAATATCGAATTAATCGATTTCGATTCGACAAAATTATACTTATGACACATGAAATTGGTCCATTTTTTTATGACGAATCGAATGAGCCTATTGCCGAAGCTGTAGCTCAATTAGATCAAAAGTTATCGCACTTTTAAGTTTCGATTGAATTTTGAAAAAAGAGCCGATTCGAACGTAATTTCGTTCGTACCGTACAAAGACCGCATCGAATCGTTCCGAACTCGATACAGTGACCTTGAAAATGATTGGCCCGTGACGTACACGTAAAAAAATCGGCTCCCCAAGGCGGCGACTTTCGCCTATTCGCGATTTCAGTCGGCGTTCGAAGTAATAAAATCGCAAATATCGAATTAATCGATTTCGATTCGACAAAATTATACTTATGACACATGAAATTGGTCCATTTTTTTATGACGAATCGAATGAGCCTATTGCCGAAGCTGTAGCTCAATTAGATCAAAAGTTATCGCACTTTTAAGTTTCGATTGAATTTTGAAAAAAGAGCCGATTCGAACGTAATTTCGTTCGTACCGTACAAAGACCGCATCGAATCGTTCCGAACTCGATACAGTGACCTTGAAAATGATTGGCCCGTGACGTACACGTAAAAAAATCGGCTCCCCAAGGCGGCGACTTTCGCCTATTCGCGATTTCAGTCGGCGTTCGAAGTAATAAAATCGCAAATATCGAATTAATCGATTTCGATTCGACAAAATTATACTTATGACACATGAAATTGGTCCATTTTTTTATGACGAATCGAATGAGCCTATTGCCGAAGCTGTAGCTCAATTAGATCAAAAGTTATCGCACTTTTAAGTTTCGATTGAATTTTGAAAAAAGAGCCGATTCGAACGTAATTTCGTTCGTACCGTACAAAGACCGCATCGAATCGTTCCGAACTCGATACAGTGACCTTGAAAATGATTGGCCCGTGACGTACACGTAAAAAAATCGGCTCCCCAAGGCGGCGACTTTCGCCTATTCGCGATTTCAGTCGGCGTTCGAAGTAATAAAATCGCAAATATCGAATTAATCGATTTCGATTCGACAAAATTATACTTATGACACATGAAATTGGTCCATTTTTTTATGACGAATCGAATGAGCCTATTGCCGAAGCTGTAGCTCAATTAGATCAAAAGTTATCGCACTTTTAAGTTTCGATTGAATTTTGAAAAAAGAGCCGATTCGAACGTAATTTCGTTCGTACCGTACAAAGACCGCATCGAATCGTTCCGAACTCGATACAGTGACCTTGAAAATGATTGGCCCGTGACGTACACGTAAAAAAATCGGCTCCCCAAGGCGGCGACTTTCGCCTATTCGCGATTTCAGTCGGCGTTCGAAGTAATAAAATCGCAAATATCGAATTAATCGATTTCGATTCGACAAAATTATACTTATGACACATGAAATTGGTCCATTTTTTTATGACGAATCGAATGAGCCTATTGCCGAAGCTGTAGCTCAATTAGATCAAAAGTTATCGCACTTTTAAGTTTCGATTGAATTTTGAAAAAAGAGCCGATTCGAACGTAATTTCGTTCGTACCGTACAAAGACCGCATCGAATCGTTCCGAACTCGATACAGTGACCTTGAAAATGATTGGCCCGTGACGTACACGTAAAAAAATCGGCTCCCCAAGGCGGCGACTTTCGCCTATTCGCGATTTCAGTCGGCGTTCGAAGTAATAAAATCGCAAATATCGAATTAATCGATTTCGATTCGACAAAATTATACTTATGACACATGAAATTGGTCCATTTTTTTATGACGAATCGAATGAGCCTATTGCCGAAGCTGTAGCTCAATTAGATCAAAAGTTATCGCACTTTTAAGTTTCGATTGAATTTTGAAAAAAGAGCCGATTCGAACGTAATTTCGTTCGTACCGTACAAAGACCGCATCGAATCGTTCCGAACTCGATACAGTGACCTTGAAAATGATTGGCCCGTGACGTACACGTAAAAAAATCGGCTCCCCAAGGCGGCGACTTTCGCCTATTCGCGATTTCAGTCGGCGTTCGAAGTAATAAAATCGCAAATATCGAATTAATCGATTTCGATTCGACAAAATTATACTTATGACACATGAAATTGGTCCATTTTTTTATGACGAATCGAATGAGCCTATTGCCGAAGCTGTAGCTCAATTAGATCAAAAGTTATCGCACTTTTAAGTTTCGATTGAATTTTGAAAAAAGAGCCGATTCGAACGTAATTTCGTTCGTACCGTACAAAGACCGCATCGAATCGTTCCGAACTCGATACAGTGACCTTGAAAATGATTGGCCCGTGACGTACACGTAAAAAAATCGGCTCCCCAAGGCGGCGACTTTCGCCTATTCGCGATTTCAGTCGGCGTTCGAAGTAATAAAATCGCAAATATCGAATTAATCGATTTCGATTCGACAAAATTATACTTATGACACATGAAATTGGTCCATTTTTTTATGACGAATCGAATGAGCCTATTGCCGAAGCTGTAGCTCAATTAGATCAAAAGTTATCGCACTTTTAAGTTTCGATTGAATTTTGAAAAAAGAGCCGATTCGAACGTAATTTCGTTCGTACCGTACAAAGACCGCATCGAATCGTTCCGAACTCGATACAGTGACCTTGAAAATGATTGGCCCGTGACGTACACGTAAAAAAATCGGCTCCCCAAGGCGGCGACTTTCGCCTATTCGCGATTTCAGTCGGCGTTCGAAGTAATAAAATCGCAAATATCGAATTAATCGATTTCGATTCGACAAAATTATACTTATGACACATGAAATTGGTCCATTTTTTTATGACGAATCGAATGAGCCTATTGCCGAAGCTGTAGCTCAATTAGATCAAAAGTTATCGCACTTTTAAGTTTCGATTGAATTTTGAAAAAAGAGCCGATTCGAACGTAATTTCGTTCGTACCGTACAAAGACCGCATCGAATCGTTCCGAACTCGATACAGTGACCTTGAAAATGATTGGCCCGTGACGTACACGTAAAAAAATCGGCTCCCCAAGGCGGCGACTTTCGCCTATTCGCGATTTCAGTCGGCGTTCGAAGTAATAAAATCGCAAATATCGAATTAATCGATTTCGATTCGACAAAATTATACTTATGACACATGAAATTGGTCCATTTTTTTATGACGAATCGAATGAGCCTATTGCCGAAGCTGTAGCTCAATTAGATCAAAAGTTATCGCACTTTTAAGTTTCGATTGAATTTTGAAAAAAGAGCCGATTCGAACGTAATTTCGTTCGTACCGTACAAAGACCGCATCGAATCGTTCCGAACTCGATACAGTGACCTTGAAAATGATTGGCCCGTGACGTACACGTAAAAAAATCGGCTCCCCAAGGCGGCGACTTTCGCCTATTCGCGATTTCAGTCGGCGTTCGAAGTAATAAAATCGCAAATATCGAATTAATCGATTTCGATTCGACAAAATTATACTTATGACACATGAAATTGGTCCATTTTTTTATGACGAATCGAATGAGCCTATTGCCGAAGCTGTAGCTCAATTAGATCAAAAGTTATCGCACTTTTAAGTTTCGATTGAATTTTGAAAAAAGAGCCGATTCGAACGTAATTTCGTTCGTACCGTACAAAGACCGCATCGAATCGTTCCGAACTCGATACAGTGACCTTGAAAATGATTGGCCCGTGACGTACACGTAAAAAAATCGGCTCCCCAAGGCGGCGACTTTCGCCTATTCGCGATTTCAGTCGGCGTTCGAAGTAATAAAATCGCAAATATCGAATTAATCGATTTCGATTCGACAAAATTATACTTATGACACATGAAATTGGTCCATTTTTTTATGACGAATCGAATGAGCCTATTGCCGAAGCTGTAGCTCAATTAGATCAAAAGTTATCGCACTTTTAAGTTTCGATTGAATTTTGAAAAAAGAGCCGATTCGAACGTAATTTCGTTCGTACCGTACAAAGACCGCATCGAATCGTTCCGAACTCGATACAGTGACCTTGAAAATGATTGGCCCGTGACGTACACGTAAAAAAATCGGCTCCCCAAGGCGGCGACTTTCGCCTATTCGCGATTTCAGTCGGCGTTCGAAGTAATAAAATCGCAAATATCGAATTAATCGATTTCGATTCGACAAAATTATACTTATGACACATGAAATTGGTCCATTTTTTTATGACGAATCGAATGAGCCTATTGCCGAAGCTGTAGCTCAATTAGATCAAAAGTTATCGCACTTTTAAGTTTCGATTGAATTTTGAAAAAAGAGCCGATTCGAACGTAATTTCGTTCGTACCGTACAAAGACCGCATCGAATCGTTCCGAACTCGATACAGTGACCTTGAAAATGATTGGCCCGTGACGTACACGTAAAAAAATCGGCTCCCCAAGGCGGCGACTTTCGCCTATTCGCGATTTCAGTCGGCGTTCGAAGTAATAAAATCGCAAATATCGAATTAATCGATTTCGATTCGACAAAATTATACTTATGACACATGAAATTGGTCCATTTTTTTATGACGAATCGAATGAGCCTATTGCCGAAGCTGTAGCTCAATTAGATCAAAAGTTATCGCACTTTTAAGTTTCGATTGAATTTTGAAAAAAGAGCCGATTCGAACGTAATTTCGTTCGTACCGTACAAAGACCGCATCGAATCGTTCCGAACTCGATACAGTGACCTTGAAAATGATTGGCCCGTGACGTACACGTAAAAAAATCGGCTCCCCAAGGCGGCGACTTTCGCCTATTCGCGATTTCAGTCGGCGTTCGAAGTAATAAAATCGCAAATATCGAATTAATCGATTTCGATTCGACAAAATTATACTTATGACACATGAAATTGGTCCATTTTTTTATGACGAATCGAATGAGCCTATTGCCGAAGCTGTAGCTCAATTAGATCAAAAGTTATCGCACTTTTAAGTTTCGATTGAATTTTGAAAAAAGAGCCGATTCGAACGTAATTTCGTTCGTACCGTACAAAGACCGCATCGAATCGTTCCGAACTCGATACAGTGACCTTGAAAATGATTGGCCCGTGACGTACACGTAAAAAAATCGGCTCCCCAAGGCGGCGACTTTCGCCTATTCGCGATTTCAGTCGGCGTTCGAAGTAATAAAATCGCAAATATCGAATTAATCGATTTCGATTCGACAAAATTATACTTATGACACATGAAATTGGTCCATTTTTTTATGACGAATCGAATGAGCCTATTGCCGAAGCTGTAGCTCAATTAGATCAAAAGTTATCGCACTTTTAAGTTTCGATTGAATTTTGAAAAAAGAGCCGATTCGAACGTAATTTCGTTCGTACCGTACAAAGACCGCATCGAATCGTTCCGAACTCGATACAGTGACCTTGAAAATGATTGGCCCGTGACGTACACGTAAAAAAATCGGCTCCCCAAGGCGGCGACTTTCGCCTATTCGCGATTTCAGTCGGCGTTCGAAGTAATAAAATCGCAAATATCGAATTAATCGATTTCGATTCGACAAAATTATACTTATGACACATGAAATTGGTCCATTTTTTTATGACGAATCGAATGAGCCTATTGCCGAAGCTGTAGCTCAATTAGATCAAAAGTTATCGCACTTTTAAGTTTCGATTGAATTTTGAAAAAAGAGCCGATTCGAACGTAATTTCGTTCGTACCGTACAAAGACCGCATCGAATCGTTCCGAACTCGATACAGTGACCTTGAAAATGATTGGCCCGTGACGTACACGTAAAAAAATCGGCTCCCCAAGGCGGCGACTTTCGCCTATTCGCGATTTCAGTCGGCGTTCGAAGTAATAAAATCGCAAATATCGAATTAATCGATTTCGATTCGACAAAATTATACTTATGACACATGAAATTGGTCCATTTTTTTATGACGAATCGAATGAGCCTATTGCCGAAGCTGTAGCTCAATTAGATCAAAAGTTATCGCACTTTTAAGTTTCGATTGAATTTTGAAAAAAGAGCCGATTCGAACGTAATTTCGTTCGTACCGTACAAAGACCGCATCGAATCGTTCCGAACTCGATACAGTGACCTTGAAAATGATTGGCCCGTGACGTACACGTAAAAAAATCGGCTCCCCAAGGCGGCGACTTTCGCCTATTCGCGATTTCAGTCGGCGTTCGAAGTAATAAAATCGCAAATATCGAATTAATCGATTTCGATTCGACAAAATTATACTTATGACACATGAAATTGGTCCATTTTTTTATGACGAATCGAATGAGCCTATTGCCGAAGCTGTAGCTCAATTAGATCAAAAGTTATCGCACTTTTAAGTTTCGATTGAATTTTGAAAAAAGAGCCGATTCGAACGTAATTTCGTTCGTACCGTACAAAGACCGCATCGAATCGTTCCGAACTCGATACAGTGACCTTGAAAATGATTGGCCCGTGACGTACACGTAAAAAAATCGGCTCCCCAAGGCGGCGACTTTCGCCTATTCGCGATTTCAGTCGGCGTTCGAAGTAATAAAATCGCAAATATCGAATTAATCGATTTCGATTCGACAAAATTATACTTATGACACATGAAATTGGTCCATTTTTTTATGACGAATCGAATGAGCCTATTGCCGAAGCTGTAGCTCAATTAGATCAAAAGTTATCGCACTTTTAAGTTTCGATTGAATTTTGAAAAAAGAGCCGATTCGAACGTAATTTCGTTCGTACCGTACAAAGACCGCATCGAATCGTTCCGAACTCGATACAGTGACCTTGAAAATGATTGGCCCGTGACGTACACGTAAAAAAATCGGCTCCCCAAGGCGGCGACTTTCGCCTATTCGCGATTTCAGTCGGCGTTCGAAGTAATAAAATCGCAAATATCGAATTAATCGATTTCGATTCGACAAAATTATACTTATGACACATGAAATTGGTCCATTTTTTTATGACGAATCGAATGAGCCTATTGCCGAAGCTGTAGCTCAATTAGATCAAAAGTTATCGCACTTTTAAGTTTCGATTGAATTTTGAAAAAAGAGCCGATTCGAACGTAATTTCGTTCGTACCGTACAAAGACCGCATCGAATCGTTCCGAACTCGATACAGTGACCTTGAAAATGATTGGCCCGTGACGTACACGTAAAAAAATCGGCTCCCCAAGGCGGCGACTTTCGCCTATTCGCGATTTCAGTCGGCGTTCGAAGTAATAAAATCGCAAATATCGAATTAATCGATTTCGATTCGACAAAATTATACTTATGACACATGAAATTGGTCCATTTTTTTATGACGAATCGAATGAGCCTATTGCCGAAGCTGTAGCTCAATTAGATCAAAAGTTATCGCACTTTTAAGTTTCGATTGAATTTTGAAAAAAGAGCCGATTCGAACGTAATTTCGTTCGTACCGTACAAAGACCGCATCGAATCGTTCCGAACTCGATACAGTGACCTTGAAAATGATTGGCCCGTGACGTACACGTAAAAAAATCGGCTCCCCAAGGCGGCGACTTTCGCCTATTCGCGATTTCAGTCGGCGTTCGAAGTAATAAAATCGCAAATATCGAATTAATCGATTTCGATTCGACAAAATTATACTTATGACACATGAAATTGGTCCATTTTTTTATGACGAATCGAATGAGCCTATTGCCGAAGCTGTAGCTCAATTAGATCAAAAGTTATCGCACTTTTAAGTTTCGATTGAATTTTGAAAAAAGAGCCGATTCGAACGTAATTTCGTTCGTACCGTACAAAGACCGCATCGAATCGTTCCGAACTCGATACAGTGACCTTGAAAATGATTGGCCCGTGACGTACACGTAAAAAAATCGGCTCCCCAAGGCGGCGACTTTCGCCTATTCGCGATTTCAGTCGGCGTTCGAAGTAATAAAATCGCAAATATCGAATTAATCGATTTCGATTCGACAAAATTATACTTATGACACATGAAATTGGTCCATTTTTTTATGACGAATCGAATGAGCCTATTGCCGAAGCTGTAGCTCAATTAGATCAAAAGTTATCGCACTTTTAAGTTTCGATTGAATTTTGAAAAAAGAGCCGATTCGAACGTAATTTCGTTCGTACCGTACAAAGACCGCATCGAATCGTTCCGAACTCGATACAGTGACCTTGAAAATGATTGGCCCGTGACGTACACGTAAAAAAATCGGCTCCCCAAGGCGGCGACTTTCGCCTATTCGCGATTTCAGTCGGCGTTCGAAGTAATAAAATCGCAAATATCGAATTAATCGATTTCGATTCGACAAAATTATACTTATGACACATGAAATTGGTCCATTTTTTTATGACGAATCGAATGAGCCTATTGCCGAAGCTGTAGCTCAATTAGATCAAAAGTTATCGCACTTTTAAGTTTCGATTGAATTTTGAAAAAAGAGCCGATTCGAACGTAATTTCGTTCGTACCGTACAAAGACCGCATCGAATCGTTCCGAACTCGATACAGTGACCTTGAAAATGATTGGCCCGTGACGTACACGTAAAAAAATCGGCTCCCCAAGGCGGCGACTTTCGCCTATTCGCGATTTCAGTCGGCGTTCGAAGTAATAAAATCGCAAATATCGAATTAATCGATTTCGATTCGACAAAATTATACTTATGACACATGAAATTGGTCCATTTTTTTATGACGAATCGAATGAGCCTATTGCCGAAGCTGTAGCTCAATTAGATCAAAAGTTATCGCACTTTTAAGTTTCGATTGAATTTTGAAAAAAGAGCCGATTCGAACGTAATTTCGTTCGTACCGTACAAAGACCGCATCGAATCGTTCCGAACTCGATACAGTGACCTTGAAAATGATTGGCCCGTGACGTACACGTAAAAAAATCGGCTCCCCAAGGCGGCGACTTTCGCCTATTCGCGATTTCAGTCGGCGTTCGAAGTAATAAAATCGCAAATATCGAATTAATCGATTTCGATTCGACAAAATTATACTTATGACACATGAAATTGGTCCATTTTTTTATGACGAATCGAATGAGCCTATTGCCGAAGCTGTAGCTCAATTAGATCAAAAGTTATCGCACTTTTAAGTTTCGATTGAATTTTGAAAAAAGAGCCGATTCGAACGTAATTTCGTTCGTACCGTACAAAGACCGCATCGAATCGTTCCGAACTCGATACAGTGACCTTGAAAATGATTGGCCCGTGACGTACACGTAAAAAAATCGGCTCCCCAAGGCGGCGACTTTCGCCTATTCGCGATTTCAGTCGGCGTTCGAAGTAATAAAATCGCAAATATCGAATTAATCGATTTCGATTCGACAAAATTATACTTATGACACATGAAATTGGTCCATTTTTTTATGACGAATCGAATGAGCCTATTGCCGAAGCTGTAGCTCAATTAGATCAAAAGTTATCGCACTTTTAAGTTTCGATTGAATTTTGAAAAAAGAGCCGATTCGAACGTAATTTCGTTCGTACCGTACAAAGACCGCATCGAATCGTTCCGAACTCGATACAGTGACCTTGAAAATGATTGGCCCGTGACGTACACGTAAAAAAATCGGCTCCCCAAGGCGGCGACTTTCGCCTATTCGCGATTTCAGTCGGCGTTCGAAGTAATAAAATCGCAAATATCGAATTAATCGATTTCGATTCGACAAAATTATACTTATGACACATGAAATTGGTCCATTTTTTTATGACGAATCGAATGAGCCTATTGCCGAAGCTGTAGCTCAATTAGATCAAAAGTTATCGCACTTTTAAGTTTCGATTGAATTTTGAAAAAAGAGCCGATTCGAACGTAATTTCGTTCGTACCGTACAAAGACCGCATCGAATCGTTCCGACTCGATACAGTGACCTTGAAAATGATTGGCCCGTGACGTACACGTAAAAAAATCGGCTCCCCAAGGCGGGCGACTTTCGCCTAGTTCGCGATTTCAGTCGGCGTTCGAAGTAATAA
>WOFM01000988.1:0-22625 GCA_011428145.1 Ericerus pela
GGGTCAGTGGAACCAACACAGAAACGTGTTCGTTGGTTCCCCCTACCCCACCTCTGAAAGCTCTGTTCAAACTGACTCGAATGATTTAGAATCGAACGCCCCTGTGGGACATTTGAATCTAGAAAAACCATTCGACTTAGTGACCAAATTGGTTCCCTGCCTATTACTAGTAACATGGCTAACATACCAAATCATGCAAGAGAAGTGGACCCAATTCCCGTTGTTGGGAATTGGACCCCAAAACTTGCACAGAAAAACCAGATCTGAATCTGAAACCTCCCAAATACTTCATCGACAAATGGGACGGCACGATTCTGAACTACCCAGGTTTTATTAGAGGCTTTAAAATGTATGTGCATTTGCGAACAGATATTGCGATTCCTCAGAAAATAAAGTTATTGCAACAAGCAATGCCGAAAGACATTGTAGAAAAATTCTCGCACTTTGCACCTGACGATGTAGGTTATAAACAACGTCTTCAATTCTTGCATGATAGGTACGGGGACTCAAGTAAGGTCAGAGCAGAAATCTGGTATAAGATAACCGACTTCTCTCATACTAACAACACACTACAGTCCATTCAAGACACTATGGATGGATTGGCAGTCCTCGTAGATCGTTATCGGCTAGTATCACCTGCTGTAGACGAGGAACAACTGTTCAACGTTACAGTGAAAAAATTTCCACCTAGGTCTTATAGGAATCATCTAAAAAGTAATGAACGACACGTTTCACATTTGTTCTCGGCCATTAGGGAATTTATAAAGATTGAAGAGATGTTCGATAAGCAACGTCCCTCCAACAAAGACCCTAATAGAAACACAGGTTCATTCAAAAAGAAAAAGTCTAAAGGCAATTCAGAATTTTTGGCCGCAACCTTCCAGAAAGGTAACGATCAACGAAAGGGAAAGGATAAATCCTATCCCAAGAAATCAAATAGGCAGAACCATAGCAATTTGGGAAACTCATCTAAGTCTGCCAAACCCTCTTCTGTTTCAGAATGCCGAGAACAAGAAATGTTGAACCAAGTGACTCAAGACACTCCAAAGAGCATCTTGAACCTGGCTCACTTGGCACAGAAGGCATGCCTTTTCTGCACCAACTGACACCCCTCTTTTCTCTGCCACTATCCACGTTACAACACGTTGGAACAGTGGCAGAGGGAATTCAACATATGTAAGTTGTGCACTCGTTGTGTAACTTACCATGCGACGCAGAGTGTCAGCAGAAAATTGCCCTCTGCTGCCGGTGGTTTAACTGCCACGCAACCACCCATAATAGCTGCCTGTGTCCGAATGCCAGTACCCATTCAACGAGAGCACGGGGACAACTGGTTCACAACACTGAGGCAGTAAAAGGAAGCACACAGTAAGCACCGAGTTGATTTTACTAAGTTTTCAAAACCAACTATTGATTTTGATACTATAAAATCACATGTTCCACAGGGCAACTGCGAAACTAAAATTGTGCGGGCCATTGGAACGGTGCAACTCAGTGCAGCCCAGAAGGAGTGCTTACCGATGAGTAGTGAGTACTTTTCATCATTTATTTGCACCAAGAAAAGTTCAACTTTTCTTGTTTTTCAGGCGTATGCTCAATCACCACATTTGCAGAGGGCCGTCAAATTACGAGGGTTTTTTTGACTGTGGCAGTGTAGACACCTTCATAACTAAGTCTTATGCTTTCATATCCTTAAAATTAAAAGGATATGAAACAGAAATTATAAGACTTAAAGGTGTACAAAATCAGACGTCTAACATCTTTAAATCATGTCTAGTAGACTTCAAAATTCTGACACCGAGTGGGTTAAAGGTTCCGATTACTGCGAAAACTATTAATAGTATCACGCAAAATCTGAAACAACCCGATTTGTCAGAATTTCACAAAAGTTTCCCGGAATACTCTGGAATTGAGTTCTCCAAAGATAGACAATGAGCATACGGTTGATATAATGTTAGGCAATGATTACATGTGGTCATCGTGACAAATGTACAACATATCTCCCCGACTCTAACTTTGATAAAGACAGAGTTTGGATATATGTGGGAGGTATCATCCAAAATAAAAACAAGTGGATGACCATCTTCACACCTATCTTCTTAACCATCCCACAAGAGGTTGAGAATTTATGGCGGTTGGACGCCATTGGTATCGATTCTCACAATTTGGTAGAAGCTCAAGCGGAAGCTGACACTCTTCAACTCTTTTATAAGAATGTCAAATTGGTAAACAATCATTACCAAATCAGATGGTTGTATAAAAACTATCCACAACCGTTGGCGGATAATTTTAACCTGTCATTCAAAAGACTTGAGCATCAGCTCCCCAAGTTACGAAAGTTACCTGAGTTCTACCAACGTTACGACAAATATTTCAACTTACTCATAGAGTTGGAAATGATAGAGAAAGTAGATCCAAAATCCAAGCAGATATTGTACATTATCTGCTGCATAAAGGGATCTTGGACCTAACAAAAAGCACACCGCTCAAGGTAGTATTTGACGGGTCAGCAAAGACAAAACAATCAAAGCACTCAATCAATGACTGCATGTTCAAAGGAGCAAATCTCTTGCCAGATCTGCTCCAGATACTTTTGTCTTTCCGTAAGGATAAATACGCCATAATAGCCGACATTAAAAAAGCTTTCCATCAAATAGGGTTACACCCCCTTGATTGGGATGTAATAAGGTTTCTGTGGGTCCTGAATCCACAGAAAACTGTTAACTAGGGAAAACTTAGTAATTTTCCAATTCCAATGTGTTCCTAACCACACGAACAAGTGAGCTCACAACAACCGCTGGATCTATCCCACAAAAGTCGAATAGACCCACTGGCAAACTCACCTTACGAGAGCTTTATACACAAACTGTGAATACACCATTCAGCATCGATATAGACAAATTTAACCCTCTCATCAGTCTCAGGAGAATCTTTTACAATTGCTTAAAAGCTCTTTGAAGATTCTCGGGAAAGCGACTCACTCGTTGTAGGTCGGTTTTTCCTTGGGCAATACTGCCCAACAATTATCAGTTTGCATTACTTTGCTTCATCTATGCAGACCAAAAAAAATATTTTTCTGTCCTACGTAATACACTTCTGTCTCATAATCCACCGGAATATGTGGCATACGAGAAGTTTCATATCACCCTTGACAAATCAGGACTCCTGAGGCTGAGAAATTATTTGCCCGTAACACTGTTTACCAAAGACATACTGTCTCCGGTGTTGTTACATCCAAAATCTCACCTCACCATGTTAATACTGTTGAATGTTCATACACTCAATAGTCATACAGGCATTAGGTTTACACTGGCGGCCTTCCATAGGACATACTTCGTACCAAAAGCAATGAGGATACTTCCTAAAGTATTAAAATCCTCTTGCTTAGTGTGTAAAAAGCTCAATAAGCAGCCTTTTACGCAGCCAACCCATTCTGATATCCCTGATTTCAGATTGGTACCATTCACACATCCTTTCACCTATACAGGTGTTGATGTATTTGGTCCATATTCAGTCTTCAATGAATATTAACCAAAAAAAAAAAAGGCTTTGACAACTCCGACATCACCTCCATATAAAACATGGATTCTGATATTTACCTGTCTATCCACAAGAGCAGTGTACTTTCTCTCTATCTCGTCTTTAACCACACAAGAAGTGTGGACGGCGTTCCAGACGTTCTTTGCAGATTGTGGAATGCCAAGGGCAATCCTGTCTGACAATGCTGCCCAGTTTAGGTTAGTTGCAACCAACTTACCCCAGTACTGGGAAGCAATCATGTCAGACAGCTCCATAAGTGACAAGCTTATGCAAAAAGGCATAACTTGGCACTTCACTCCACCTAAGGCTGCTTGGTATGGTGCGTCATAAGAGAGACTCATTGGAATCTTTAAACAGGCTTTTGAAAAGGTCATGGGCCCCCACTCTCACCATCGCTTCAATTTATACAAGTGATGATGAATGAGAGACCACTTTGTCCTGCAGTCGATGAATGTGAGCAAGCTACTTTAACGCCTGCACACTTCCTGCACGCAAAGTTCAGAAATTTTACCCTTGACCTAAACAAGCCTTTTGACGAAACCACCATAATGTCCAGAAACCTTCAGGGCCTCTGGAACACTGACAAGGACAACCTTAGTAAGCTCTGGGCTGTGTGGAAGGGACTCTATCTCACGTACTTGCGGGATAGAATCCCCAAAGGGGTAAGCAACGCTTACCAAACGGTTAGCTTCAAACCGAAAGTTGGAGACATTGTCCACGTGCTGGACATAATGACAAAACCAGGAGTCCTACAAGTTAGCCACTGTAGTCAACTGATGACATCTCGCAATGGCCTAGTACATCACGCAGATGTTAGGCTACCCTCACATAAAATAGTGAGTAGGCCTATTAATTCTTAGCTCCACTGGAAATGAGTACTGACGGTGAGGACTCTAATCCATCGTTGGATTAGAATCTATCCGATTAAGATCTGTAAAAGCAGGCATACATGCACGCACTACCTACAACTCTGTGGCTGGTGGCACCACTAGAGTTGTGCTATCTTTAAAGTCATGACAAGTCAACCTTGCCAAATACTTACTCTACCGTCCAGCTACCTATTCAGATCAGCGGGTAGAGTTGATAGCAGATCGCAATCCACACACACCGAACTTGTGATAACTTTGTCAGTGTCACAAATTCATTTAAAAAATTGCTAATTCTTACTTTTCTTCCTTACAGAGTCACTCCTTTATAGCGCTGACACCTGACTGCCCTTCCAATGAATTTTCTGGCAATTTTGTTGGACCACAAGTCAGAAGATGGGACCCACATGTGGATCTCAACTTCAAAGGAAATAAACTTCGTTTATTATACTTATTTTAGATTTGTGGCCCAGATTATAATTGGTAGTAACTTGTACCATATATGTATATATTTCTTGTAAATAAATATCATTTGTGTACTTGTGTGTGTATGCCAACTAATCTCTTTTTTACAGATCTTGTAGGGACGAGGTGAATCCCCGAGGATTCACGATGGACACCGCCCCCAGTATTGTGGGTGGGAAACATCCACGATCTCCTGCGTGCCTGGCGGGCGTAAGGGAACTCGCCTACTGAAGAAGAATGTAGGTAGGCGAGTGACTGGGCTGAGGAGGTTGCCGTAGTTGTTACGGATCTAGTGAACGAGATAGGTGTGTGACGACGTATATTTTCATGTCCCTTGGACGTTAAACCACACATTAATATTAAGTGCCTACAACTGTAATGTCTCTGCCACTACACTCACCACCTAAAAATTATTTTGGGCATTCGTTTCTTCCATACATGTATTTTCATTAATGATATTATAGAGTGCGGATGTTTCGGAATTATTTGAAAAAAATAAAAATATAATCTTTAAGTACCTAATGAAAATAGAACCAAAAATCTTCAAATTTCAATTTTCTCTCAGATTCTCCAATTTTTTTTTTTTTAATTATGAAAATGAATTACTTTTTAACGAAAAATTCAACGAGATTATTCCAAAGCTCTAGATATATTACTTCAAAAGTTACCAAATTGTTTCTAAAAACTCAATTTTTGCTTTAAATTTTGCTGAATTTTCTGCATTCAAATCGTTCTAACTTCGCAGTAGAAAAGAAATTTCACCATCAGAAAACACTTTTGGATATCTCCGAGGATCATCTTTCATTCATCGGTTCATTAACGAGATGGATACCTAGCGTAAATTCAGCTTCCTGCAGTTGGACTTTTTCTCTCCTATAGACAGTGAAAATAGCACCTAAAAATTTAAATTTCAATATTTTCTCCAGTTTTACAGTTTTTCTTGGAAAATATTTTTGAAAATTTTTTGGAAATCATGTCATTTTTTGTATTTATTCCATTTTTAGCATTTTTTGACAATATAAAACTTTTCTCCAGCCCCTAACCTATGAAACGAACTTCAATTAGAAGGAAATGATTCAAAAAATACTAGAGAATCCACACTATACATATTAATAAAGACACAACATTTCATCCCTCTGTCACCTACTTCTTGAGATATGGAGAGCTAAAAAATTACAAAACTGAAGTGAAAGTATACTTACACTGTACTACATTATACAATACACTTACATGGCCAGGTCAGGTAAGGGTTTGAAAATGAAATAATGTGTATCGAAGGTTTCACTTGGAGAATCTGATAGCTTCAGTCTCTCAATGAATGATGAAAGGGCTTGAACACCACCCTACACTTCCACCAATGAAAGCTCTTTCTGAAAATAATATTTCATTTATGCACGTTTCAAGTAAGTTTATTAGTAACTGATAAGAAATGACATAAGATGTTTGCTACCATTCTGTGACATTGCCAAATCTTTATTTATCATTTAATGATGGTACAAATGTCATATCTTACCTATATGTATGTACAGATGTACAAGTAAAAACATACAAACGTACAAGTGCGTACTATTTTGTTTAATGTCTGTGTGTACAAATAATAAGTCAGCCTTTTGGGGGTGACTGTCGGGGAAATGAACTCCTATACTTCATATGAGTCTATCATACCCTATACCTCATATGAGTCTATGATCCCCACTTACTATTTTTTTTAAAATTTATTTAAGATTTTTTACTTTTTACTTATCTTTGGAAATATTCAAGTTTTTACGAGTTTCTTACATTTTTTATGATTTATCAAGTATTTGTAGCCTTTTTGTGTAAAAATTAGTGGATATACCATATTGAAGACACTCTGAATCGAATAACATCAAAAAAACCATCAACTTTTTCTGAATGTAAGGGAAATTAAATAAGACAATAATTTTGGAATGTATTTGGTATGTATTTCTTAGTACTACCCTAAACACAAGAATTTTTCTTTACATTCAAAACACCAGCCAACATATTTAAAATGAAAACATGTGAAAAGCTTTAAAAATTACACTGAAACAGATGAATTTAATTACTTACAATCAATATGGATTATAAAGATTTGGCAAATTGTGAAAAAAAAAAGGTAAACGCATTTTATATTGATCTTATAGAAAGTTCATAACTGCCCCCACTACAGGGATTCAAACCAGAAACTTTTACTTTTCTCCTTTGTCTAAAACAGTTGTTGTTATCATGTGGCTATGGACATTACGAAGATTGCTGCTTCTACAAAGGTTACCAAAACTGATATTGTTCAAGTCAGTGAAAAGACAATATTTCACCATCTTGAAAATATGGTATTTTTTTCTGTTCTTAAACATTTTTATTAATTCTTCATAAAGTCAGTTGATCAATCATTTATCACTACGGAACCCAGGTAATCACGCAAATCTGTACCAACAATAACACCTAAAGCCCTAAAATGGACATAAGTTTCTCTCG
Source organism: Ericerus pela (assembly GCA_011428145.1). NCBI lineage: Eukaryota > Metazoa > Arthropoda > Insecta > Hemiptera > Coccidae > Ericerus > Ericerus pela. Next base: position 7,347 of record WOFM01000988.1, read on the forward strand.
TTTTCACTGGATTCACAGCAACTGTAACAAATATAGACAAATATTTTTTAAATCTGTGACTACATTTTACACAGACGTAATAATTTTGTTAATTCTACAATTTACCACGCACTCTTGATTCTTCTTCTTCTTGAAATAAAATTAACAGTAAATTGTCCCGTTAGAATTCGATGGAAAATAGTCTTCTAAATGAAAGACAATTGTATTTGAGCTCATTAATTCACATACGTGTAACTTAATAGAAATATTTGCTTAATACAGATAAAAACGTTAATTCTCCTTTCTTCAGGTAACAACCAATCATAGTGAATTAAACCCACTATTACTTACCAGTTTCTTTTCTATACTGTGTAAAAATTAAATTATAAAAACTATTACTTTGAAGAACACAACGTTCACTTGTTCAATTCTTATTATTCTCTTAAGTCCTAATATTTGTGTAAATGAAAATATTATATTTTATGAAAAGTTTCTTGTTGAATTTTAATTGAAGTCTCATAAATATATACAAATTTAAGGTCCACCATAAGAGTGTGGATACTTAGGAATTCTATTTCGATTATAAAGTTTATTTTTATTGTTCGTAATCATTTGTTTGTGGTTTTCCACAAATAAATACTTAATAAGACCTACTGCGCATGTTCAGAAAACCAATGTCCATATTAGGGCTTTAGAATGATGGCACGTTTCGTTAACATTGGTGAAATCGGACTACTGGTTATCCAATACTAAGTGATGGAAGATTAGAAGCTTATACTCCCAAAAAATAAACTACCTAGAACAATATCATATGGCTGAATTCTTCTCGACTTGAATTAAACTTCTTCAGACATGGTGGAACACAGCTTACAATTGTCTTCATATTTCAGCAAATTAATATGACAAATCAGCAATAAGCCGGGTGGTGCGGACAGAAGAGCCTAACAAAGTTTTTGATCCATAAGAGGTTTGAAACTTACAAAAACAAACAGCAGAATTATTTTGTCAAAGACTATAATTACAAAAGAACTATAGTGTCAACAAAGCGGAATAAAGCAAAGTGTACAGCGGAAAAAATAAAAAGATAAAAAAAAGCTATTACAGACAACAAGTAGCATAAACCATCGGATTATTGTTGTGTCTTCACCTAATTGTTTGTCTTCATAAGTGATGGTTGTAATGTTGTAAAAGACTCCTATCATGAAACTTTAGGTCTCGGAGCTTTTGGTTTGAATGAGAGGGAGGTGAGGAAAATTAACAAACATAGATGAAATCAAATTCACTATGTGCGAAAGAAGGCTCTACGCAGCCTTTAAATGACACAGCAAAGCAGTTATCTCAAACTAAGCTTGTCCTAAATTTGTCTTCAACACACTAAATTTCCCTCCTAACATATGCCAGGAACTCTATTTGATTGTATTGTTGACTTGAATTTCACTTCGCAGGTGTTTACAAAAGATCGCATTGAAGTGTGATATGGAAACTGATGAAACCGGAAATAACTTATATATATCATCACTACTAATCCTTTATGACGAAAGAACACTCCTAATTTGTCTTTTTTCTTCAACTGAACCTAACCAAAATTCAAACTATCATTCTAGTTTGTCTTCAAGGTAGATCAGGTTGAAGTTAATCTACATCTGCAGATGGTACACTTAACAATTACCTATGTGAGGACTTTAACGTACAACTTGAGACTTGAACCTGCTACTATCCGCCTACACAAGAAGGACTGCATTGTAAAGACGAACATAGTACCAGGTATCGCCAGAACAAGAGTGAGTAAAAATTAGAATTTGTCTTCACAAGTTAGCTCTTCTTATTGGTAAAATTTCCCCACTTATTGTCTGCTTAATTGCCTTCAAACATGCGATGTCGATAATACATAAAAAAGCGAGAGGAAATTAATGTATATGCAACCAGTAAAATTAAAGATAGCAAATAAACATGTCAACATACAATAAGCAAAGCGCACGTGGATGACTGATAAAATAAAATATAATAAAATATAATATGACTGCAAACCGCAAGCAAAGCGTGGAAAGGCGAGAGATAAAGCAAAATAAAGTTGGCTGCATTCATGTCCGTCAATGGGTTTTTACTTCTATTGAATTTGTGTTCATCCCCATATATTTCATAGCGCCAGTCTGTCAAATCGAACCAAATTATTTATCGAGAGTTGTCTAAATTTGGATGAGTCGATACTGAAATAAAATGTATTAAGATTGCCTGAAAAAGAATCGAATTTTATTTCTGTCTTCATGTCCTTCATCTGAATATGAGTTTGAATTCTGATATTATAATGTCCAAATTCGAATTTCGTTTCCGAAAAATTGTCTTCAAGTTGTGACGTCATTATCATGTTCAAAAATAATTTTTATTTTAGGTCCAAGATCTCGGACTTCTCGGTACTTACTACCAAGGAAAAGAAAAGTTGGAATATGAAAATTGTTCAAAAACACATATTATTCCACCATTATTTGGGTAGGCACAGATTTTAAATCGTAGAGTGAACTGCCAGTAACAAAGCTTATGGCACTTTACTTTGCCGCGTATTAACGGAACTGTCCAACGAACCAAATCTTCACTTAGTTTTTCACTATCTCGATATATAATGCCGAAGTGAAACACAAACGTAGGTACTTACACAACACTAGCAAAACAAAAAAAGAAAAAAGGTAAGTAAATTCGTAAAGGAAAAAAAGTTTACAACAACAGTGAGACAAAAATTGTTAAACTACTCAGGTTTTTGTTTCGCCCAGTTTTTCAGTTTATGTTTTAAAATACGAAAAACGGAAAACAGTGAACTTTTATTTAGTCCCCCCTCCACCGATCGTGTAGTTTTATTTTTTGAAACACACAGAAACGGTAAAAGGACGACAGCTAAATGGCGACAATTAAGAAAACGAGAAAGTAACCGAAAATAAAGTAAAAATTCGTTAATAAAATGACGATTGTTATGCGCCCGGGTGCGTGTATTACGAAGTATAGTTTTTGTTATTGCAAAAAGTTTTTTTGTCGTTTTTTGTTGTTTTGACGATTAGTCGTTGTCACGTTCACGGATTGCACAAAATTCGAATTTCTTTTGTTTAAAAATTTTCTTATCTTTTCGCGCTTTATCTGCTAATGCCGAATGGTTAAACTCGTCTTCTGTTTTATATAAGTTTAAATTTTCTTTCGGTGCTATTTACACTGGTTGTACGAAGCTCACCTACACCTAGTGCACGCATTACTTTGAAAATAATGTCAATTTTAGATTACCGTTTCGGCGATTATCATCGTTTAAAGCAAAACTTACGAACATAATTTTTAACGTACGAGCGGTATCGTTTTAATGAGGTTAATAAGTTCACGTTTCCTCATATCGAAGAAATGATAGGAGAGAGTTAATTTGCAAATATTATCGTTCTGAACTACGTATGGAGGGCGTATCCCGTTATATGGTACCCAGAGACGTGTATTTTGTCGAAAACCGTTCACCTAATCTATTGACGTTGCCAAACGAATATTATCAAATTGCTGGTATGAGGAAAGCTATGAGAACGGTTACTTAAATCAAGCGTGCCGGAGTTTTCCGGAGTGATTCGAAAACGCGCTGGAGCTTAGTTGGCTAAACTTCGTAGTTGAATCAAACATCAACTCGCGTGGTTCGTTTCATAAAAAACAAAATGATGGTAATGAGTCAACAGAAGGCCTTTGAGAGGGAGGTGAAAAGGGTACCAAAGGTACAGGGTCCGAACATCTTTAGGGGGCCCGGAATGGCCTTAATTTATAAATAAATTGTAAATTTTAAATATAAACGGTCAAAAAGGGCGTCAGGATCGATCCACGATGAGGTTTTTGGGAGTCAATTTTCCGAACGTTTGAGACAAAAACCGCTAAAATACATGTTTTAGAATCCAAAAAACGTACCTAAAAAATTTATTTTTTGAGAAGAGCGAGCGAAATTGTTTTCTGAATTTATAACTCCTTTCCAAAGATCAATCGTGCAGCTGGAGCTAAGAGGGGCCCTTCAGTTTATTTCTCCCGGGTCCGAAATTTCTCTCTGAGGTCCTGAGTCATCAATATGCGCACGATAAGGGGCATGATACGAGAGTTGACTGTTTTCATAGAAATCCGAATTCGTTTGGGTGGAAGTGACTTGTCAGAGTAGATAATTTTGACATTTTTCTCAAATGTGGCCTAACATCTGTCTTGTTCGTATCCAAAAACATTTTTTCTTACGACGATCGCTAGGACACTAAACTGGTGCCTCGATCACCAATGCTAGATTGAGAAAAACGGGTCATCTAAGCCCATCATTTTTTGCCACATATCTACTGGAGGAATCAGGAGTAGCCCAATATGGAATGAGATTCAGCGGCGAATCCAGAAAATCATTTTTGGGGCGGAAATGACAAAATTTTTTTTTCGCTCTTTAACCAATTTTTTTACAGTTTTTATCTCAATTTTTCGGTCGTATTTCATTTTTTACCTTAATTTTTCTTTTTTTCTTCATTTTTTTTAGCATTTGGGGGAATTTTTTCATTTCCCCTCCGTGGATTCGCCACTAATGAGGTAAAAATAGAATTGATTTATACAAATGGTTTAACGTTTGAAATATGAGGAGGTTAGATTCCTCAATGAGTGATAAAAATTCTCCGAACCCGTACTCCCTGTTTACAGCCTTCATCAGAAGACTCAAATGTCTGACTAATTTTAGTTATCTAAATTTTACTCGATTACTATGTAATATATCTACGATGAAAATAACTAATATAAAATTTGGAATTAAAATAATTATAATAATCAGTACTTCTAAGTTATACGTATAAATATTTTCAGCCGTCATATGATCTCTGTGATGAATCATTTCGGTTATTGGGGACACAATGTATGGGAATGTGAATTAATATTAGGCAGTCTCCGTCGGTGGTGGCATAGCCACATATAAATGTTCACCAATTTTTAACTTGTGGATTGCTGGTTCCATCCCCCTTGTCAGCAAACCCACATCTGGTGACCCCAATGTAATTCGAATACACAATCTGCACTATACGAGTTCACACATTCCCCTTTCAGAGTAAACAGCATTAATCTGTGGTCACAGATATACCTACGTCGTCGCATCTTACCTTTGCCAGCGTGTTATGAGGACTTGACTCTCCTTCTGAGGTATGACGGACACGCAATAAGGTCCCAATATCTTCTGGTGGGAATTCCGTTCCAACAAAGTGCAAAAACTTTTTTGTTCCAAATTTTATTTAGCCTACATTACCAATAGGTATATAGGGTGACTTTTTTATGTCAATATGCACATGGAATATTCCTTCATTGATGTCTAAATATGTCAAAAATGTGTCGTCAAATGGTAAAATATGTCAAAATATTTCCTAAATCAATAGGGATATCAAAATGCAGGACTTTTAAAGCTGAATAATATTAACGCAATATTCAAGGATACGAATTAACAAACAATAAAAAATGGAATAAATTGGAAACAGAAACATTTTTTAATTGATTTTTTTTCCCGCAAAGTTATACAATAATTAATGAAATTTCATGAAAAGTTAATAATGTTTACTGTTTACATTGTTAAACAACAAAATATTTTCCAAAATGCCAAAAAGCGGCCAAATATTCCTAAATATGTCCAAAAATTGGCAAATTATGCATTATCATGATTTGCATATCAAAATATGTTAAAGTATGTGGACCCGGGTCTAATCGGACTCTATGGCTAATATGTCGTTGTTGTTGACTTTTAACTTCAAAAGTAAGTGAGAACTAAAAGGAACCATTATTTTTCTGTAGTGCTCTCTGATAAGATACCTATCGATACAATTGGCTAAAATTATGTATCTTCCACAAGGGTATAGATAACTTCGTCGTAAGGGGATCCATATATTTTCAGTGGTCTTTTCCAACCCCCTCTTCCAATACAAAATCACAAAACGCACAAAAAACCTACTATTTGTAGATATCAAGTTTTTTTTTTCTTGAGAAGAGTTCAGACCCACAGGACCCACCCTCACCCATCACATCCTTGATGTTTCATCTCTGAAACATAGAGAATAATCTCAATTATTTTAGCTGAGATAATACTTCCATATAAAAAAATTCTGACAGTAAGTTCTGGTTAAATAGCAATATGTACAACCTACATAGTTATAGACGATTAATCTAAAATATGAAACGAATTAGCCAGAAGTTATTGCAAGTACGAATTCATGGCTGCAGCAAAACAATTTTTACCAGACCTAGTTTTATTAATCTTAGTCTCCATAACCACAATACGTATAAACCCACTCGGTACCTGCGTATAAACCTGCCGCAGAAAGTTGAAATTCATAATTCACGATTCATCTTATTGTTAAGTTGAAAAGGGTGAAATTATTATTTTCAACAATAAATTTTTGGACACCAAACACCAACGATAAAAATTTTTCCAATATTTTATCCGCAACGAGTACATCTCGAGTTATAAAATATGATAAAAGAAAAAAAAAAAAAAAAAAAAAAAATCGTAACCCAGTATAGGTAGGTAGGGAATTGTTAGTTTATTGTTAAAAATGCGGTTAAAGCGTAAAATTCTCGTATAACGACCGTACAAAAAGATGAGAATTAGTGGATGGTGTGGAGCGGGGGCAGGGGGCCGGAGGGGTCCAAGAATACCGGCAGCGGTGGCATCGACACGGTGTGGTACCGTTTGGTGAAGACAAAAATTTATTAATTTAATTACAAGAGAAAACGCTGCTAATTCTCAGACGATATTTAGTTATTCAGCCATCGCTCGTTTATTACACTCTCTTACAATATCGTTATATCGGCGTAGAATATTACAAAGCAGTGTCGTTATAATAGATTATCATTATGATTACGATTACGATTATTATTATTATTATTATTATTATTATTATCATCACTATACTATACGAACACGGAGAAGATTCGAGAATTGCCATATGTAAGGCGAAATTTTGAAAGGATAGTCTGCTTTAATTACCGTCGTATATGAAAAGCAATAGCCGCCGCCATTTTATCAGATATTCAATAATAAATACGTAAACGCGCGTCGGAAAATGGTTTTCATTATACACTTTGACAATTTTCTGTAAAAAGCTTTTTCCGTTTTTGTGTTGTCGGAGATTTTCTTCGATTACGTAACAATTAATTTTTATGGCCGGCGTGCACTTAATTCGTTAAAACGTATAATATTACAGAATTATAGACTACGTGCAGCTTTTAAATAGCGTATACATACAAAAAGGCCTGAACGAATGGATGGAATTTTTAAAAATACAAGTAACATGTTTAATCTGCTATAAGATTATAGCTACCCTCCAGTCGTGCTCTTCATTTTGCTCGCATGGAAGTTGGCGTTTCACATTATTAGCCTCGTTATACGATTTCGTCACGTTTACTGTTCAAAAAAAATATTTCTGATAGCTTTAAAAAGAAATAAAAAGAAAATAAAGGTAAAACTATCAGACCAAGAACTGATAGTATGACTGCGGATGGAAAGATTATTTGAAAAATATCGATTAGAAAGGTAGAGAAACTCAGGTCGATTTCATTCTGTCGATTAGGATAAAGATTTGACAGCAAATTTTTGGTATGTATGTATTAATTATATTAACGCCATTTATATTAATTCGGTTTTATAAACAAAACCTAGTCCAATTAATCCAAAACCAGCTTGGTGACTAGGTCTGTTCGATTAATAAAGGCAAAAGGATACACACTTCAGTTTCTGCATAAAAAAGTTTCTCTGAAAGGAACGGTATAATTAGGCTATAGATACCCTAAATTACTCATTCTTATGAAAACAATGAAATATTTTAAGTCATAGTTTGAGGCAATTAGCATGGTAAGTAAAAAATAAGTACCAAAAAAAGGTGTGTTCCACTGGGGTCATATAGGCTATACTTATGAAGGATTGATGTGTAAACATAATAGTATAGTGGTTGTGTGCGTGCGCAATGTACCACCACACACCTACACATCATGTAACATACACAAATGAGAGTTATAATTGTAAGAGCTACAGTTACGCAAATCTGACAATTGTAATTCTCGTTTATCTCCTACCATAGACCAAGGGCTAAGATGTTTACCCATCAAAAAGTGTGAGTTCTGTTGCTATACTTATGAAAGATTGATGTGTGAACATAAAAATATATGAATGTAATTCTCATTGCGAAGGTGTGTGGTTGTGAGAATGAGTGTTGCACACACACACAATTACACATCTACATATCAACTAACGTACACAAATGAGAGTTACAATATTGTAAGATGTTTGGATTCTGCAAATCTGACGATTGTAGTTCTGGTTTATAGCTCCAACCACTAACCAAGTGCTAAGATGTTTACACATCAAAAAAATAAAATAAACAAAATTAAAATACGTGTAGCCTATGGACCATATTCTTAGTAATTCGGTTCATTTATGTAAATCTTTTGTAAACAACTTCAGGCCAAAATTAAGTGAACTTAACTGTATTGATATTCTTAATGCGTCATTTTTGTCATTGAAGTATGAATTCTAAGGGGAAAATTCAAGTCTGGTTAGGTGGTCACTTAAGTGAATTTACTTGACTAAATTCCCTTAATGTTAAATGAATTTAAATGATAACTAAGAATACTGCCTTATGAAAGGTTGAATTACTTACATGCATCAAATTTTACAAACAAGATAAAACGTGTTTCAACAAACATTTTGTGTCTGAAACATTATTGAAAACCTCAAATTTAGGTAACTAAGTGACTTATTTTTATGAAGATTCTGTTTTATTTGGCAATTTAAGAACTTAATTAAGTACATTTTGGAGTTAGAATGAAAAAGTTCTTCTTTTTTTTCAACCAAAAAAAAAAAAATTCACAGGTTTCACATTTTGTAACAATGGGAGAAGAGCATTGGAAATGAATAAAAATTAAAAAAAATTAAAAGTTGTTCATTTTTCATTTTCATTCATTTTTGTATTTGTTCCATAAACTACGAAACGATGTTACTACCTCCACTTTATTTTTCATTATCATTTTCTCTTTTCACTTTTTTTACCGTTGTTATTTACCCCTTCTCATACATTTCACGAATAAAACATTGGTAAAATTAGGTGGCTGATACTTCTTCACAACTTGACTCAAGTAGCATTTTCAATGCTAAAAAGACTACGTAGATAGGTACATATATTAAGATTATTTTGGAGTTATTAGTTATAAAATCTTAAAGCTAATAAATGGTGTAACGAACACTGGGCTTAGTAATAATATTTTGGAATTCCTGCACACTTTCAATAAGAATCTCAGAGTTTGGTGAATAACTTATTTTATATTCAGTACGTAGCGAAACTTTGACCATAAAGATCTGAAATTGGGACAAATATTTTAACAATCTTAATTATACATGAAAATGGGAACGTACCCAAATGTAATTAGGCTAACTGAAACTTTCCGTTGACCAAAAATATAGGGGCAGAGTTTTGATAAGACGGTTTGTTTTGCACGAAACGACCTATCCGACCGGAAAATCGGACGAACTAAGAAGGTATCCAGTCAAGTAGTTACAACATTTCAAATAACTTATATTACGGGTACATTGTTACACACAAGATGGAGAACGGAGAAGACAGTGTTGAAAAGTCTGCAGGGATACGAATTTGTAAGTTTCGGCAATGGTGCTCTCGAACTGCGTAGACCATACGATGCACTGATAAAGAAAAAGGGTAATTTAATTTACTGTTATGTGCTCAGGTGGGTGAGTATTGGTGCACAAAGTTCAACTAAATTTGACGACGAAACCTGAGGTTTTTGGGGTAAGTAAATCAAAGTTTCTGCCATTGCAAAAAGTGTTTCAAATTAGGAGAATTTTAAATGCAGTTTGCTCTATTCGATCTTACAGGGTTCCATTCAAAACATATCTTCTTTCTTAAAAACACTACCTAATTCTCTGACTCGACTTGTGGAGTAGGTTTTGATAAAGAGTTCTCTTCCAAAGATATTGGGTTTGAGAATGTCCTTTTTAGGTGAAAAAAATCGTTGAGCCGTTCCATTGGACACGACAATTTTTTGAATTTTTTATTTTTCGCGGAACTAAAAGTGTAGAATAGAATTGCAAAATAAAAAACTTTGTAGCGGAACTTGTTCAAAATTAAAACTTTAACTGCTACACTTATTTACCACGTTATCGAACAAGGCTGCTTTCATTATATTTTTAAGGCATTTTTGTTGATAATCACATATGATCGTAAATGACAAATAACACTTTCATCGAAGCGAGTTGAAAATGCTTCTTTAATCGCAGTGTTGGATTTTCTTACTAATAAAACGATGAAATGCGAAGTTTGCATTGCGAAAAATTTAAATGAATAAATTTTCTATAAGAGGTTTAGAGTCTTACACTCTTCGAAATAGGTACCCTATAATTTTCATGATACAGACGTTGGAATCAATAAATGGTAAAAATAGCATAGCCTAACTAGGTGGCCTACATTAGTAGCATATTGAAAGATTTTTTTTTTTAGGTGGGGTGTAACAGGTAAAAATGCCGACCGGTGGCCCATACATCCAAAGAAATAGCCGACTATGAAGAAAAACACAACAAATTTTAAATAATTTGCAGACTGGTTTGCAGTTATTTGGGGGTGTGAGACCCCAACCCCCCTTCGGTACGCTCCTGGCCTACTCTTTTATTTAACAAAATGGATATAATATATTTCTCCAAAAAAGTTCTACTAAATTCTTCTAAAATTAAATGTGCTGAAAATGAAACCTTCGGTTTTAGCAGTTAGAAAAAAAAAACAGTAACTACCTGTTGTAAAATCGTTAACCACTCCTCATTCCCCTCCACTTGAATAGATTTTTTGCAACTCTGATGAACCGATCCTGCAGAGCCTTCAATACAGGAAATAGGTAGTCAGTTGGTACCATAGTTAAAAAAGGCTGTAGTGTTTTTCATCAAGAAAGCCGCTTTCTGGTTGATTAAATTTTGAAAATAGACTAAGTTTGAATATTCTGAGATTTTTTCTTATTTGTATTCAGTTGTATACATTGTTCCGTCCCGTTTTTGCAGACGATTCAGTTCATCTAGACAGCTATTATTCCTAATTCTTGGAATAATAACTATCTATATGATAACTTGCTTCCTACAGACAAACACCACCAGATATGCTGACAATGAAGTGTCATCATGTTTGGCGGATGTTCCATGTCACGCCACCTTTTTGGTCGGCCATTTTTGAATATAACAAAGGAAACGAAGGTGATATCTTGTCTTCTATTCGAAGACACATTCATTCCTGAACTAGAAGTCGATTAGAAGTGTTAAGGTCTATACTCGATGTTATGGATATCAGGCATCATTATTATTAAGAATTAGTAATAAGTTAAAGTCTAAATGTGTTTGTAATAATTTGAAACTAAATATTAATAAAAGATAACATTCAGAAATTATCTTATTTGTCGAGATAATTTAAATAGTGAATTACTCTCGTAACATACATATTTCAAGTTTGTGGAATAACCTACCCGAAAAATTATGTAATTTTTACATTTTAAATTTTTTTAAAACTTTTTGAAACTTTGAGGAAAATATTGCAGCTCAGGCGCATATCAATTCGATTAAAAATTGGAATAATTAATCAACCTCGTTTATATTTCTTCATTAATTTAATTTAGAAATAAAGATGGAAATGCAGTGGTTAATTAATCACGTTAAACTGATAGTATTCGAGTTTTTAGCAATTCTGGTGCGAATGTACGAGAATTTACTTGTTTCCAAAAGTCAACTTTTATTTAGATTTTGAAGGAGATGGATTATTTTTAGTTATGTAAATTTACGTTAAGAGTTACAAAATTTAATAATAACTTTTTAGTGACTGACTTTATCATTTTTAAAAACCTTCTTTTTTTAATCGAGCTGGTGTTGCGTTTGACTGCTATCAAAATGTGTTCCACATTAAATGTTTCAGTCCACTCCTGCTGGTACTGAAGCGCGCTTTTTTTATTATTACTTATGTTCAGTTAGTAATAAAAATAATTTTACTAGGCGATTAGGTGAGGTAGGTTGTTGTTTTTCTCTGCCTTTTTCGTACTGGGAAAAAAAAAAAAAAAGACTTGTAACAATGAGGAAATGAAGAGTAGAATAAGCTGACGTGAGACACTTGGGTGTACACGAAGCTTAAGATAGGTACCGAGCGTTTTTGTTAGTAAGTACCTGTATAGTTTTTTTTTATTTGTCTACAGCTAGTAAAGAACTAGATTTAAGTGGGAAGATTTACACATGTATCATGTGACTAGTCGACCGTTCATCTGGTTCGTGTTTTTTCAAGGTTCATGTAATCATGAGCTGTATATTTTATTCAATTTAACTGTTTCGTTTATAGCGCTGTGTACGTGCATTAAGTGTGTTTTATATTTACTTTAGTATAACATAATAAGTACCTACACTATTTATAACTTCCACATAGACCCGCCGGTGATCAGTTACCAACGAAGTTCGTGATAACACCAGACTAATGTTCATATTTATTTTTCGCAACGATTTCGTTTATAAATTAAAAACACTGCAAATCAATTCGCAAACGAATTCTTGTGAACGTTCGAAGCAAAAAGAAACAAAATGTTGAAAGAATTACCAGCCAATGAAGTCGACAATTTGTGTGATATTCTTCGTAAAGAATGGCCTCATTCAATTCAGGTAAGCCCAATGTCATAATGTTTCATAAACCAAAAGAAATACCGGCTAGCCTAGATACGACACAAGCGTCATAATACGAGTATATCAACTTTTTTCATTATTTTTATTTTCAGGCTATCAATTATTTAAAAACCTGTAGTGACTGGAAGAAGAAGAATCTGAAACTTGATATATCGATTTTTTATAATGCAGAAAACATTGAATCCGGTACATTCATCTTGATTTACAAATCAGTAAGCTCGAATATTACTCGATTTTAATTTCTTAACACGGTGCCTAAAATAAAATTATTGGCAGCTTCTTGAAACATTTGACATAATGTAAATTCTTATCACAAGTACGACTAGTACATGAGTGCGTATGACTTGGGATTGAGAAGAAAATTTTCCATTTAATTTTATTTGTAGGGATAGTAAATAAAATACCTACCGTGCTATTACAGAGCTAGGTGTTAAGGTATTAGAAATTTGCACACTTTTAAGGGGCTACTATTTAGTTGTAGCCCATAATAGTGAAACTATTGCTGTAATGGGGGATTTTACTTTTGATGTCACAGCCTTGTGAGTTTAACTTTGTAAACAAACAATGCTACCAACCAATGAAATGGTCTAAAAACAGTGAAATTGAGACGATTTCTTCTTCTCTTTTTACTATCTCATCTTCTGAGGGCTGAAAATAATTGTTCTTGGTTTCATTTAATTCCTGAGAGTCTTCTATTTTATTTGGCATCTCCAATAAAAAGCCAAAATATGTTCTTTAAAAAGAATTAGGAGGAAAAATTTGAATACGCTACTGCTATTTATACTTACCATGGTTTTATATCGTTTGTTTGTTCACATAGTTATCTATAATACCGCAAACACTACAGTCGTTTTTTGTTCATAATACCTCATAGGGCAGGGTTTGAATATTTTTAGTTGCAATTCACTTCAATGATAATGATTAAATAAATTTTTTTTCAACATACTAAATTGAAGAGGAGACTTTAAAGAATAAAATGAGGTGAAGAACAAGTTTGAGGCTTGGGCTTGAGCCCTTAGAAACTGAGAAAACTGAAAAAAAAGGATTAAAATTTTAGTCAAATTGTTAGGTTGACACTGAATACAGCTAATAATGAAACTCACAAACAGCCAATTCGTGTAAATAAGTAGGTATGTATAACAAGCTACATCGGCAGATGATGTGGCAACAGGGTTTTTGCTTTATTTTGAAAATTTATCTCAAAATTAGAATCAAAAAAATAAATGGCGACAGATAACATCATATAAATGAATGAAAATTTTATTTTCATTTTTTCACAGTTGAAAAAGAAAACATAAAACAGAGGTTGAAGAAAATGAAGAAGGAAAAGAAGAAAAATAAATAAATAAATAAATAAAAGATATCTATATAAAATAGAAAATTTTATTTTCACAGTTAAAAAAAAACATAGAAAACAGGCTGAGGAATAATGAAGGAGGAAAAGGAAAAACATAGCGATTTTAATAGGGTTTTTTGCGAGCAAAATCACCAAAAAGTAAGTCCCGTTGTGCAAAATCTGGCACAGAACCCACTTACTTCCCGTCAAAAGTTGGCAGTAACTGGGAATCAGACTAGGCCACGCCCCTTTTTCTGGTGATCTCAGTTGCTTACCATTTACTGCCCACTTGTGACTGGCAGTGACTGGTAAGTAAATAGGCAGTAAGTGGGTTTTAAAATTACATTTTTTGCTTCCTGTTTGCAGCCTTGTTACTGCCTTGATGTGCCAGGGCAGCAAATTGGAAGCAAACAGGCAAAAATTGGTAAGTAAAATTACACACATTTCAGCCTGGTTGCTTCCCATTTGCAGCCAACCAGCTTCTCATTTGTGCTGCCTAGTTACTTCCCATTTTCAGCTCTCTTGCTCACCATTTTTTCTTCCTGGCTACTTCCCATTTACTGCTTGGTTACTACCCATTGACTGCCTGGTTACTGCTCATTTGTTCCCTAGTAACTGCCAATTTTATTACCTTCTTACTTCCCAATTTCTCCCTACTTGTTGCCCACTAAGCTTCCTCATTGCTTCCCATTTGCAGCCTACTTGCTTCCCATTTTGCTTCCTTGTTAATTCCCATTTTCTGCCTACCTGCTCCCCATTTTTGCTTCCTAGTTACTTCCCATTTACCACTTAGTTACTTCCCATTTACTGCTCATTTACTGCTCATTTGCTGCCAAGTTATTCCCAATTTTGCAGCCTTCTTGCATCCCATTTGTTGCCAACTTGTTACCCAATTATGCTTCCAGTTTACTTCCAATTTCCAGCCCAATTTTTAAACCATTTATACTTCCTAGTTACTTCTCAATTGCCGCCTACTTGCTGCCAACTTACTTCCATGTTACTTCCATATTACTTCCATCTTGCTACCAACTTACTTCTATGTTACTTCCCTCTTACTTCCATCTTGCTTCCAATTACTTCCATATTACTTCCCTTTACTTCCATCTGCTTCCAACTTACTTCCATGTTAATTCCCATTTACCTGCCATCTTGCTACCAACTTACTTCCATGTTACTTCCCTTTTACCTCCATCTTGCTACCAACTTACTTCCATGTTACTTCCCTTTACTTCCATCTTGCTACCAACTTACTTCCATGTTA
>WOFM01000989.1:0-16024 GCA_011428145.1 Ericerus pela
GAAAGGAGGGAGAGGGGGAGCGATGGTCATCTGCACGAGGAGACGACGGTGCATCGCTGTTACCACCCTCTGTTGGTGGAGGTGTAGCCCTTAAAAGGGCTGTTTCTTCATTTTCCGAGATATTGAGAATGCTGGGAGAAAGACGCTCTTGGGACATTTCACCAGTCTATTACGCTCCGTGAAATATGATTAAAAGCACCTGATGGGTAGCATTTGATGAAGAGTATATAACAATCGGATGTGTCAAGAGAAGAGTGAGTTTCTAAAACACAAATTTTACTCGTTTTCTTGACCGTAACCGTCGTTTATTTTTGTCTCGTAAACACGAATGAAGGTGCGGTCGCATCAGCTGTTGTTGCATGTTAATATTACGAGTTCGTTTTGTAGGCAGGGCCTGTTTGTCTTCCAATGATGAAGACGCGTCTTACTTATGCGACTGGGTATCGCCACGAAACAATTTTCGTAATACGTTGTCGTCTACAACGCTTGACTTGTTGTCAGTTGCGTGAGCCGACTCGGACAAGTGCAGGAGGGGAAGGGAAATTGCAATTGGTTCGTCGTAGAGCTTAGCATCAGCTGTTTGACTAGGAGACTGGCCAATGGGGTGCGATTGTGTATTTTCCTTCGATAACGCTTCGGGAGGCGATTCTTTATTTTGATCGTGTGTAATTACGATCGGGGAAGAATTGAGTGTGTTGTCTGTGTGTGGAGACAACGTCGAAGGTTGTGGTGAGGCATGCGGGGGTGAGTTGTCGTTTTTAGGTAAAACAACCTCAGATGACAAGTCAACTGTCGGTTCCGAAGGATCATCGACAGAAGTTGAGTCATCTGGGTTGGCCTCTATGTCTGTGTAGACATAGGCCGACTTTAGGCGGTCGATTGATACGTGTGTGTGTCGTCCTTGTATGTCGATCTCGAACCATTTATCCGTACGGTTGAGGACTTTGTATGGTCCGGCGTACGGTGGGTCGAATGCTTTACGAGGTGTATCAACGCGTAGCCATACGTTTTGGGCTGATTTCAGATCAGCTTGGACATATGAGGGGGAGTCACCGTGGTTGCGGGTGATTTGGGTGAACAAATTCGCACTTTCACGAATGCGTTGTGGAAGGTTAGTGCCATCGATGTGAGTGACGACACTTGGTGGGCTATCTTCAAAGAAGTCAGCCAGGAGACGGAGCTCTTCACCATAAAGGAGTTGGGCTGGGGATACGCCGAGGTCGGAGATGAAAATTGAGCGTAGGCCGAGAAGAATGAGAGGCAAATTGGCTGCCCATTCTCCACGCAAGTCTTTAGAGTTCTCGCGGGCCATGATGGTGGCTTTGAGAGTTCGATGCCAGCCCTCTATTTTGCCGTTCAATTGGGGGTGGTACGCCGTAGTTGAGATTTTGTGTATTCCCAACTGGTGTGCAACCGAGTTGAATAAAGCGCTTTCGAACTGGCGTCCCTGGTCCGTTGTTATGGTTTCGAGGATGCCGAAGGAGGACACCCAGTGTTGGACAAAGAGTGTTGCCACTCGATCTGCGGAAATATCCATTGTCATGATGGCGTGAGGTCATCGTGTGGCACGGTCAATCATTGTCAGACAATGACGAGGACTGCTAACCGTCGGCAACCGACCCACGATATCGATGTGCACATACTTTAAGAGATCGGTAGGGTGGAAAGATTGGAGAGGGGCTTTGGTGTGTCTACCAATTTTGGCTTATTGGCATGCGGTGCACTCTTTCGACCAACGTAGGCAGTCAGATTATAGGCCAGGCCAAATGAATCGATTAGCGATCAGACAGGCAGTTGTCCAGCCACTCGGGTGCGAGAGCCCATGAATCGAATCAAAGATGGTTCTCCAATATTTGGCGGGTACAAAGGGTCGTTTTTTCCCCGTGGACGTGTCGCACGTTAAGAGTAACATGTGTCCGGGTACTCTGAACGATTCGAAGATGAGGGCAGAGTTGGGGTCTGCAAGGTATTGAGCGCGTTGCGGGTCGTGTTGTTGGCAAAGGACCATTTCATTGTAGGGCACAACACAGGGAGAGGTAATGGCGGAGATTGATATACGCGACAAACAATCTGCGGCTATGTTGTCCTCTCCTTTGATGTAGCGAATATCCGTCGTGAACTGCGAGATATACTCAACTTGATTTTGCTGGCGTGATGAAGCTTTCTCGCATGCCTGAAACAGGGCAGTTGTGAGGGGCTTGTGGTCTGTATAGATGGAGAAAACACACCCTTTGACCAGGTTACGGAAGTCCTTCACCGCTGCAAAAACAGCGAGTAATTTGCAGTTGTATGTTGGATATCGGCGTTCGGTGTCTGATAATTTGCGGGAGAAAAATGCCAAAGGCTCTAGCGATCCGGCACTGTGTTGATAGAGGGTAGCCCCTATCACGTGGTTAGACGCGTCGGTTGCCAAGACGAGTTGTTTGGACTCGTCGGTATGCGCCAAGAGAGCAGCACTTGCTAACGCCTGCTTTAGGTCGCGGAAGGTGGTTTTGGCAGTGTCAGTCCAAATTATCGGGGTTTTGTCGCGTTTTTTATTGGAGTGGATAAGCGCAAAGAGTTTACTCTGAATGTGAGCGCAATGTTTAATTGTACGCCGGTAGAAATTCACCATTTTGAGAAAGCACCTAAGGTCATGAACAGTTTTGGGAAGTGGGAAATCGAGTATAGCTTGGACACGTTCGGGAGTGGGTTTGATACCTGCGCTGTTGACTCGATGGCCAAGAAAGGTGAGCTCTTCATGTTCATGTTTGGACTTGTTACCGTTGACAGTGAGGGCAGCGTTGTAAATACGCCAAATGACCTCGGTAACACATTCTTTGAGCTCATCGGGGTTGGAGGCAGTAATGAGGATGTCATCAATGTACACGTAAGCGTAGTTGATGTCTCGCAACAATCCATCAATGTACCGTTAGAAGGTTTGAGTGGCATTTCTAAGTCCGAAGGGCATATAGGGAAATTTGTAGAGACCGAAGGGGGTTATTATGGCTGTTTTGGGGATGTGTTCTTTGGTCATTGGGACTTGGTTAAACGCCCGCACGAGATCTAATTTGGTGAATAATTTGGCACCAGCTAGTCTGGCGTGGAAATCCATAATATTTGGGACAGGGTATTTGTCGGGGATAGTTTGTGCATTGAGTGCTCTGTAGTCACCAAGCATGCGCCATGTTTTGTTGGGCTTCATGTGCATGTGCAAGGGGGATGACCAGGCACTTTTGGAGGGTCGGCAATCACCACGTTCGAGCATGGTTTGGAAGGAAAGGCGGGCTGCCTTTAACTTCTCGGGATGTAGACGACGGGCACGGCAAAACACCGGTTGACCTACAGTTTCGATATCGTGGGTGACTTCGGTAAAGGAAATCCTCGGGCGTAAGCCTTCTTTACCGGTTACGCCGGGAAATTTATCGAGGATTTTTTGGAATCGACTATTTGAGTGGGCGATGGTAAGGCAAATCTCCGGGGGATAGTCGATAGGGCGAGGTTTACCTACTATGGCAAGTCCTATGGTGTTATCAAGGAGATACCCTTCGCTGACATCGGGAAGCAGTTGGTAGTGGCTGAGGAAGTCTGCTCCGATGATGGGATCAGTGATATCGGCGATGATAAAGGCCCACTTAAATTTGCGTCAAAGGCCAAAATCTACCTGCACCAGCTTAACTCTGTAAGTACTAATTGGAGTTTGGTTCGCAGCGTAGATTTGGAGCTTAGCGTTGCATTTCAGGTCTTCAGCAGTTGGAGGTATAGCCGATATCTCTGCGCCAGTGTCAACCAGGAAGTGATGCTTGCTAAGCAGATCTTCCACGAATAGACGGACTGAGGTGAAAACGAGTGGGAGTGCCATCTTGACTGACTCGTTTACTCGTTTCCCAAACAAGTAGGAGATTTGGAATCGCGGCAATCGCGATTTTGGGGTTTGTCCCACCACAAACATGGGGGGTCAGAGCAGTTGCGCGATTTCCTCCCAAACTGTTGGTGATACCAACAGTAGCCATCGCATGAACAGGAGAGAGAGCGGGTATTCACTGGTCTCTTACCATCGATGACTTGTAGCGTCGTCCGTGGTTTTGAACGACCGGAGCTAGAGTCACGAGAGTGCGATCTGTCTATGGACCTGGTGTTGCGTGAACGCAAACGCCTATGTTCGGGGAATGGGGCGGGATCTTTAGGGGGGTCGACAGAACTCACCTGTTTTCCAGCCAAGAGCTGTTGAAGCAGCTGGGTAATGGTAGCTAACTCCGAGGAATTAGCCGTTGGTGCTGTTGACGGGGTATGCCGCGGGAGTTGCGATAGCAGAGATAGTGCTGGTCGCAGGGGATGTCGACGGAAAGGTTTGCTCAAGAGCTATTGCCTCATCAGCTTTGAGCGCTGCCTGTCAAGAGGTTGCGGGCTTGGTCATGACCAATGTCTGGCGGATATTGACCAGGAGGGATTGGAAGAGAAGGTTGTGGAGGACATCGTCATTGACTCTTCCTTCGTTTAGTGTGACAAGGCAGCGATGGTATGCCAAAGGCCGCTTGGAGGGTTGACGATGGGTATTCTCCAGCAGAGTTCTTATTTGGTTGTAGGAGGAAGGGGAAAATTCCTGCTGGATTTGGTTGCGGAGGTTCGACCAAGTGTGCAGCGAGTCATCGGAACTGTAAAGTAATTCTGACACAGCGTTGGCTACCTGGGTCGGCAAGTAGCAGGAGATCGCCAGGTAGAGCTGAGACTCGCTGGTATTGCCACTGGAACGAGCAAGATTCTCGATCTGCTGCAGCCAGAGACGCACATTCTTGGCGTTGAACGGTGGAAGGCCTGTTAGTAACCGGGGCGGATGAGCTTGTAAAGGAGGCGAGGTGGTACATCCAATCGCGACGGAATTTGCTTCCTGCCAGTGCAATTGATGACCGAGGATGGGTGACAATCTCAGTGTGGAACTGTCAACTGGCTGGTGCTGGTTGACCGGAAGTTCCTCAGGTAATTGTCGAGGAATGGACCGAAGTTTACAAGCGTAGAGGACTGCGGGATCACCAAATTCGTCGGTACATTTGACAAACGCATGCTTGCATGCGGCGTTGAGTGGATGGCAGTTGTGGGTTTGGGCTGGTTCTCCATCCTCTTGGAAGGATTGCTGACTGTGGCCTTTGCAGGCATCAGCGGGAGAACCAGGTTGTCGAGGGACAATGGGGTTAGTTTGGAGGCCATGGTGGTAATTGAAAAGAGAGGCTAAGTTTTCACTTTCCTCGTCGGCAGCTGATTGCCGACTGTTTGTTTCTCTTTGGGATGGCTGGTTGGTACTTGCGTACCGACGTCGAGCCTGGGAAGAGGAGAGGGAAAAATGAAAAAATAGGGAGATGGAAAGGGAAGGAGAAGCTGACTGATTTTTGTGGACGTTGGTCGGTACTTAAGTACCGAAGAGTAATGAGGGAAAGGGGAAGGAGAAAGAGAACCTTCTCCATCGGCTGACAAGAGCCGACTGAGTTACTTCTTCATTTGTTGGCGGGTATGCCAACGTTTGAAGAAGGGGCGTGGTTTGGGAAATCAGCTGTTGAAAGCCAATTGGTTGTTGTTTCCAAGTTAGTTGGAAGCGGTGGGGAAGGAGGTGACGGTTCCTTCCCCCATTGACGGTGAAACGTCAACAACAAAAATAAATACTTACGTCGGAGGTCACCACTTGTGGGTGTGTGTGTATGAGTGTACACGACACCACACAAATACCAATAACGGTCGGTTGCGTGTACTGCGAGGAGTGTGTGCGGGCCGAGCCCAGTAAACAAGTTTAGCTGCACAGACAAAATGTACAGCCGTGAGCACAAAAAGATAGTTCGTGGGTTTTACCCCACTGGCCCGCTAGGTGGTCGACGAGTGTGTAATACACACTCGTTCGTCATCGACCACCCGTCGCCACAATAATAATAATAATAGAAATAATTTTAGAGGTAGAAACGGGAATTATAGAGGTAGAAATAATTATAGAGAAAATAATAATAATAATGGTTATAGGAATGGCAACCGTAATAACGGTAATAATAATAATGAATCGAATACAAACCAAAATAATGGTAATAATGGGAATAATAATAATAATAATGGAAACTATGGAGGTAATAATTATAAAAATAATGGAAACTATAGGGGTAATAATTATTGTGGGAACAATAGAAATTATAACCCAAATAATAATAAATGTCATAAATGTAGAAAAATTGGGAATATTAATAATAATTCAAATCAAAATGATAATAATGAAAATGTTAATAAAAATCAGGGTAATTATCCCCCAAAAACAAACACAAATCAATCAAACACAAATAAAAAAGAGAATGTAGAACAGCAGGTAAAAATGTCTTGCATGGTAAAGAAATTTAATGGAAATACTAATGAATGGTTGTTAAATGAATTAACAAAAAAAAAAAAAAAGATAATAATGATACATAATTAAATAATAGGGCAATTTTGGATGGGGCTGCGGAGGTACATCTAACATCCGATTTAAATAAATTGGTAGATGTTAAAAAATTTGTTACCCCAGTCAAATTGCAATGTGCTGGTAAAAATACTTTTCTTTATGCCACCCAGACCAGTAGAATGGTGATCAGAATTGAAAATTTAAACAAAACCCAATCATTGATAGAATTGAATGATGTCCATCATGTGCCAGATTTGAATTTAGATATTATTTCAGCAATTAAAATAACAAATACTGGAATAATTAATATTGATCAGCAAAAGGATATAGCTAATATCTATTTTATATATATTATAATACTGAAAATAGGGATGATAAATATAAAACCCCAGATAATACAAATTAGAATAATATAATAAATAATAATATTGGTGATGACGAGCAAAATATAATATGTGCTCCAGTCACTCAAAATGAAGATGATGAATGGGAAGATTTTACTGTAGAATTAGAAATAGAGGAAGAGAATAATAATAGTCAATCACCTCAGGGGGTGAAAATGAAGAAATAGAAAAAATAAATAATGAAAATGAACAAGACATTAAGAAAACATCCTCAAATAATAATATTAATAAAAAAATGTTAATACATAGGAAACTTGGACATTTAAATGTACGATATATTCAAAAATTGAAAAGTTTGTCAGTAGGTATTCCCAAAAATCTAAATTTTAGAGATGAAGATTTTTGAAACTGTCAAATATGCTGCATAGCAAATAATTCTAAGTTAGGTCACAATGGTATTATTGCTAAATTGAAACGTAAATTGGAAATAGCGTCCTCAGATATTATGGGCCCATTTACGCCTTTGGTGGCAAACCAAAATATATCCTCACATTCATAGATCACTATTCAAAATATACTTTTGTTATGCCTATAGCTAACAAAAGTCAAGTGACTAATGAATTAAAAAATATCATAGTATCAATGAAAAATAAATTTCCAGATTACCCAATAGGGACAATTAGGTGTGACAATGCAAGACAATATACTGATGCAAAAATCATTAATTATTGTAGTGAGGTTGGTATCACAATGGATTATATGGTTCCATACTCACCTGAGTTAAATGGTGTTGCCAAAAGGCAAAATCAAACTTTAATGAGGAGAGTACGAGCTATGCTCATTGATGCCAATCTCGATATAAAATATTGGTCATATGCTGCAGTAACCTCTGCATATCTTATGAATAGGTCCCCAACGAAAGCCAATGAGGAATATAAAACACCTTATGAGTTATTTTATGAGACAAAACCAAATTTAAAAAATTTAAGTCTTTGGCTCTTTAGCCTATTGACATATCCCAATAGAGGTTAGAAAACAAAATGCCACGAAAGCAAAGTCTAAATCACAAAATAAAATAGACCCAAAGCTAGCACACAGGGCTGAAAAAAATATAATGATGGACTATACCAATACTGGGTACTGCCTAAGAGATCCATACGATACTAAATCCTATATATCCTGTGATGTAAAAGTTGATAAATCCCAAAATATTAAATCACTTCAAACTAATAACAAACCCCTCACAATTAAATCTACTAATTACGAATATGACCTAGGAATAATTAATCCGGTCATCATGAATATTAATATAAAATATAATAAAACATATATTGAGGACTGCATTCCCAAAAATTTTGCTGAAATAAATTCAAATCCATTTAGGGAAGACTGGATTAAGAAAATAAATGACAAATTCAATTCTCTCGATGACATAAAGGTTTGGGAAATAGTTGATTATGATTGTCAAAAATTAATTTATACCAGATGAATTTTCACCATCAAATATGATGAATTTGGAAATCCAAAACCAAAAGCAAGACTTGTAGTGAGGGGGTTCAAAGACAGAACTGAATATAATATTACTGAAACCCATCTATAAGCACAATTAGATGGTTATTATCTGTAGTAAAAAAAGAAAAATTAATACTCGTCCAGTATGAGGTGAAAACTGCATATTTAAATTCACCTATAATTAAGCCAATGTTCGTAAGAAAACCCGAAGGAGTCAACATCAATTCGAATCAAGTATTAGAATTAAAAAAGTCAATTTATGGATTGAAGACTTCAAGTAAGTCATAGTACGACTTGCTAGATACAAAGGTTAAGGATATGGGCTTTATAAGATCAAAAGCAGATAGATGCTTATATAAAATGGATAATAATAATGAAAAAATATACTTATTTAGTTATGTAGACGACATATTAATAGCTTCTAACTCACAAATATCAATCACAAGAATAAATGAAGAACTGCAAAAATCTTTTACGATAACTATAATAAATGACTCAAGATTTTTTGTAAGTTTGGAAATAAAAAGGATATAGAAAACAATACAATAATTTTATCACAATAAAAACATATTGAAAAAATGATTAAGAAATATGGTATTTCTGAAATGAAAAATACGAATACACCCATGGAAACAGTGCTAAAAATAGACAAGATAGAAAATGGGAGAGATGATACAGAATACAGGTCAATGATAGGAATGTTGTTATATTTAGCCAGACTAACAAGACCAGATATATTATTCCCCGTGAATTTCTTTTCCCATTTTCAAAATAATTCAAATGAAACTCTTAAAAATTACGTGAGAAGAATATTTAGGTATGTTAACACAACAAAAAATTATAATCTAACATATAAATCTGAAGGGGATGGTATACAAGCTTATATAGATGCTTCATATGCCCCTCTGGTTGACGATACTAACATTAATATTCAAAATTTGCAAAAAGGGAAATCAATAACTGGATTCATGATCTTTGTCAATGGAGACTTGGTGGAATGGAATTGTTCTAAACAGAAAATTCATGCCTCTTCAAGTACTGCAGCAGAAATCATTGCAGTTTTTGACACCCTTGACATTATTAAAGTCATACAATTTTTGAATTATGAAATTAATGGAGAGAAATTAGTTGTTGATATAATGGAAGATAACATTTCCACCCAAAAAATATGTTCAGGTGGAAGTCAAAAGAAATCGAAAACCCTTATGATAAAATGCTATTTGATTTTGGAGGCTCTAGAAAAAAAAATATATATTTTAGAGCTGTAAGTTTGGAAAACCAATTAGCCGATATTTTGACAAAATCTTTGGATTGTACAAAATTCGAAAATATCGTGGTCAAAATATTGGATAATACTAATATATACATATAATATAATAAAATTCGTTTATTTAAAAAAATATCATTTTAAAAATCATTTCCTTCCAAAGTATAAGTTGTCCCAAGTCCATATAGAAGTCAAAACGTGAAATATTTTGCTGAAAAATTACCCTATGATTATCAAAGAAAATACTTAACAAAAGCCATCTTTCTAGAAAATTCATGTCAAAAAGAGATGCTCGACTTTTCGAAAAATTCAACAATGAAAATCGTATCAAAATCGAGCAAGTCAAAACCCATAATAAGAAGAATAAAAACCTGATACAATTTAGAACCAGTGTGAGAGAAAAATATGAAAAATTCCCACACGACTGATGAAAGGAAAATCTTAACAATACACACAATAAAGATAAAAACCCATTACATGACCACAATAAAGATTAGCTCTACAACTTGTCTTATCGAAAAATAAACATGTTAAATGCCGC
Source organism: Ericerus pela (assembly GCA_011428145.1). Taxonomy (NCBI): domain Eukaryota; kingdom Metazoa; phylum Arthropoda; class Insecta; order Hemiptera; family Coccidae; genus Ericerus; species Ericerus pela. The sequence continues at coordinate 10,053 of WOFM01000989.1, forward strand.
CTTGAACACAATAGTTACATACAAAAGATAAAATGAACGGGCAACGTATATTAATCCTTCAAACTGTTACTTGTTTAGAATTTAGATAAGATAGCACAACATAACGTTCCAAATGTATCGATATCTCAAACACAAATACTTTAGTCTAATTTTTCTTTCTTTCATTTTTTTCTTTTTCTCTTTTTTGTATTTTCTGTTCATGAATTTATTCTAGCATACGATCAAATGAATCATATGTTACCTATATATATACATTTATTTATTCGATTATTACTCATTATATATACCATTTTATATGCATGTTACCATTTTATATATCTATACATATTTTATTGAAAATTTTTTTTTATGCATGTTACCAAACTATATATTAGCTCCGTTTGATAGGACTACACCAACTTACACCAACCTACACCGGGAGGGCAATTCCACAAATGTAGGAATGTTATATGACTTTATGTGAGAATATGCTCCTCATGACCTCGCTCATAGTAGATATATTTAGCCGTAACGTGGTCGCTGCTTGTGACGTCATCCGCTATAGCTGATTGTATATTCGTATTTTAACTGTCAGTTAGTTGATCTCCAAATGTTGTTACGTGAACATAAAATAAAATGAGATCTTAAAAACTGAATCTTTTACTTATTGTGTTGACTACAAATTTAGTGTTTCTTCAATGGTGTTCGTTTAATATCATCGCTGGTTGTTGTTCTTATTCGATTAATGTGAAATCTTTCATATTAGTGATCGCCACTTTCTCACAGGTTATGGGTCCAATCATCGTACTTGAAGAGGCTGCCATTGTGATGTCTGAGCAAAATTGTGCTGCAGAAACTTGCCAAGTAACCGTCATTCAATTTTAAATTCTCTTTGTTTGATCCTGATGTAAACGGTATTCTCAAGCTGTATGTCTAGTTTGTTCCTGTTCATGTTCGTGTAATTTTTTGGCTGTTTGCCTGTGATATTTTTTCGTCGCTGATTTCTGCTGTTGGCTGTGCGACTGTTAACAAAAATGGAATGTGAGATGAAATTGATGCTGGAACCATTCAACGGAGATAATGGGCGTACTTGGCGATACCGGATGGACCTGCTGCTTCGAAGAGAAGGTTTATATAGTGTTGTACATAATTCTGTTCCATCGGGTAGGAATCGTACTGAGGAATGGGAAAAGCTGAATTCGAAGGCGATGTTTTACATTGCTAATAATGTTGCTGACAACTTCATCGAGGCGATCCAGACATACAATATGGCAAAAATGATGTTTCAGGCAATTGTGCAGCTTGCTGGAAAGGACAACAACATGACGATGATTGAGCTGAGATCCAAGATGTACTTGATGCAATTTAAGCCTGGTGATAAGTTGAAGGACTATTTGATGGAATTTCAGTCTGTTACTCGACGTTTGGCTGAAATGGGTGAGACAACGTCTGTAAAACAATGTATTTTAATTATGATGAGATCGTTGCCAAGTGATTTCCATCCGCTGAAATTAATGATGCAGGATGCTGACAATCTATCGTGGGAAGTTGCAATTGGAAAGGTTATTAATTTCCAACGTGAACTAGACCTCGAAAAGATGTCAAGAAGCTTGCCTTCCGCTCCTGATGCATCAAATCCAAAACCTTCATCAGGAAGTGTTCCTGGTGAAGAGAATGCTTTTTTCGGTTCGAATTATAATTCACGCAGAGGATATCACAATAAATTTAGGGGTAGATCGAATTACCGTAATTTTAGAAATCATGGTGGTTTTAGGAATAGTAATGTTAATGATCAGCGTAATCGTAGTCAGTCAAATAATAATAAAGTCAACAATTCTAGTAATAATAATTACTCAGGTTCGTCTAGTAATCAGAATTCGAATCAAAATTATAATAATAACATTCGATGTCATTTCTGTAATAAACAGGGACACATAGCTAGAAATTGTTATACTAAAAATAATGATCGATCCATAAACAGAGGGAAAAATAAAATGAACAGTAATAATAGTAATAATAATGGAAACAATAATTCACAGTCATATAATGTTTTTAACGATAATAATAATAATGAATGTTCTGAGATCGATTTGACTTTCTTGGTACTTGATCAGGGTCTTATTTCAAAAGTTTCTGTACCACCACAGATTGTTTTTGTGTTAGATTCAGGATGTACTTCACATATTGTGAATGATATTTCATTATTTTCTGAATATATTATGTTGACAAAACCTCAGTCGATAATGGTTGCCAAAAAGGGCGTTGAACTTGTTGTTTCAGCTGTTGGTACTGTGAAATTAAAAACTGAAAATGGAATTAATATCACATTAAAGAATGTTAGATTTGCTAAAGAACTTCCAACCAATCTTCTCTCAGTCAAATGTATGGCAAGAGCTGGATGTAGGTCTGTATTTGAGGAAGAGTCTGTTAATGTAATAAGTAACAAAACTAATAACATAATTATAACCGGGAAAAGTAATTTAACAAATTCATATACAATAACTTTTTATAATAATGTAACTGAATCATGTAATTTGATACGAAATAAATATAAAAATCCTTTGGAGTTATGACATAAGCGACTTGCGCATTTGAATAATAATGATGTCAAGCTGTTATCTAATAAAGGTCGTATTCCTAATATGTCTGATAATCAGGAAATATTTTGTGAACCCTGTATTATGGGAAAACAACATAAAAAACCTTTCGACAGACATGAACAAAAAACAAAAAGTCCGTTGGAATTAGTCCATACTGATGTCTGTGGTATAATAAATCCAGTTTCGTATAATGACAAGAAATATTTCTTAACTTTCGTTGATGATTATTCGAATTTTTGTTTTGTATATCTGCTGAATAACAAAACTGAGGTATTGTCAAAATTTGTTGAATATCACGAATTGGTTTCTAATAAATTTAATACAAATGTAAAGAGATTACGGTGCGATCGTGGTACCGAATATATAAATTCACAGTTTAAAGCATATTGTGTTAAGAAAGGAATTTCCATAGAACCCACTGTTGGTGGATGTCCTCAGCAAAACGGTAAAGCTGAACGATTGAATTGTACTCTTGGAGAGAGGGCCAGAACTCTCATATATGAAAGCAGCCTGGATAAAATTTACTGGAGTGAGGCTTTATTGTGTGCTGCTTACATTTTAAATCGGTGTCCAACCAATAAAAGTTACATTCCTTATGAAAGATGGCACCGTGAGAAGTATGATTATAAAAAATTGAGGGTTTTTGGCTGCGACGCCTATATGTTGGATTTCACTCACAGTTCGGATAAATTTGAGAAAAAGAGTAATAAATTGAAGTTTGTGGGATATTCGCCAGCAGGTTATAAGTTACTGGACTTGACTAAACATAAAATCCATCTCTCCAGAGATGTTGAGTTCAATGAAGAGTCTATAGGTAAATTTAAATATGATGACTCTGACCCTATATTAAAGGAAGTTGACGAAACGAATGTTGATGGTATTGAAGTGGATGGAGAAATTAATAATATACTAGACTTAGGTGATGTTATAGATTCGTGCTTTTTCATAGCTAATGCTGTTGAAAGTGATTATCCATTGACCTTTGAGGAGGCGTTGAGGTCCTCTGAGTCTGATCGCTGGAAGAAAGCGATTCAAGATGAAGTTGATACTTTGACTTCCAATGAAACTTGGAATGTGGTCAAACGTCCAATGGATGATCCTACAATCACGTGTAGATGGCTGTTTACTAAAAAGACTGATTCTGCTGGTAATGTTTTGTACAAGGCCAGATTAGTGGCTCGTGGATTTCAGCAACAAAAAGTTTTTAATTTCACCGAAGTCTATGCTCCAGTTGCCAAACTGTCAACAGTTCGTGCGTTACTTGCCTTGAGTAATAAATTTAAATATTTTATTCATCAAATTGATATTTGTAGTGCCTTCTTAAATGGTAAAATTAAAGACAAAGTTTTCTTAGAAATTCCAGAAGGCATTGAACGTAATTTAGATAAAAATAGAAATGTTTTATTACTAAACCGATCCATATATGGCTTAAAACAATCGCCTAAAGTGTGGAATACTATGTTCCATGAATTTTTGGTTTCATTGGATTTTAAACCAGGCATAGCTGATGACTGTTTATATATTCATAAACAAGGAAATTCTATAGTTTATTTATTAACTTACGTTGACGATATTATCATCAGCTCCAATAATAATGATTTAATAATAGACAATAAAAATAAAATTAGTAAAAAATTTAGGTGCAAAGACCTGGGAATGATTAATAAATATTTAGGTTTAAACATAAATTATGATTGCGAGAATGGACTTTTGGAAATAAATCAAAAATCTTTAATTGAGTCTGTTTCCAAACGTTTTGGTGTTTTGGATTGTATCCCCACACATTCTCCGATCAAACCCAAACTACAATTGCATCGTGATTTAAATGGAATGGATCGTAATTTGAATAATCAATATCAGCAATTGTTGGGTTGTCTTATGTATCTTATGTTGGGTTCTCGTCCAGATATCTGCTTTGCGATATCCTACTTCAGTCAATTTCAAAGCGCAGCAACACACGAACATTATAAATATTTAATACGAGTTTTAAAATACTTAATAACTACTTCACATTTAAATTTGACTTATAATAGGGATAATAATAATAAATATATAATAGAAATCTACTCTGACGCTGATTGGGCAAATTGTGTCGCTACTCGCAAATCAATTTCTGGTTATTGTGTAAAAGTATTTGGATCTGTGGTTTCCTGGTCTAGTAGGAAGCAACCCACTGTTGCTCTCTCCAGTACTGAGAGTGAGCTAATTGCCTTGTGCGAAGCAACATCCGAAGGACTGTGGATGCAAAATTTAATTAATGACTTTCGGTTTGACCACTCAAAAAGATCCGTGATTTACGAGGACAATCAGAGCTGCCTGGGACTCCTAAAGTCAGGTAGATGGAATTCCAAATGATCAAAACATATAGACACTAAGTATAGATTCATATGTTCACATGTTGACAAATCATTTATTTATATGTATATTCCAACGTCCCAACAATTGCGTGACTTGTTTACTAAAGGTCTGCCAAAGCCTGCATTTGTCAATTTTTGTAATGACCTAAATTTAATATAACTGTTTGTGATTTATATGTTTACCATTTATATGTGTTCTGACAGTCATATTATTACCATTTTATATTTTTATACTGACTGTGATAATTATCATACACGATTACACAAATACTTTAATATTTTAATACGTTTATAATTATTAAGCTTCACCACGATATATTATTTGTTATTTTACTGGACTTTGTTTTGTCCAAATCACATATTCACGATATATTTTTGTTCATATATGATTTGAGGAGGCGTGTGAGAATATGCTCCTCATGACCTCGCTCATAGTCGATATATTTAGCCGTAACGTAGTCGCTGCTTGTGACGTCATCCGCTATAGCTGATTGTATATTCGTATTTTCACTGTCAGTTAGTTGATCTCCAAATGTTGTTACGTGAACATAAAATAAAATGAGATCTTAAAAACTGAATCTTTTACTTATTGTGTTGACTACAAATTTAGTGTTTCTTCAATGGTGTTCGTTTAATATCATCACTGGTTGTTGTTCTTATTCGATTAATGTGAAATCTTTCATATTAGTGATCGCCCATTTCTCACACTTTATGTCTAGTTTTACATGAATATTTGTGGAACATCCCTACCTGTGTAGGTTGGTGTAAGTTAGTGTAATCCTATCAAATAGAGATAATGTATTTTATTTATTTTATTCTAATTTTTCGAAGTACAGCAAACAAAAAATTAATTTCCGTCAAAGTTACCACAATTATTTTTCATTTTTGAATATTGTATTTTTGTAATAATTTCTTTTTTATTTTTTTTATTATTTATTTGAATTAAAATACGTTTACTTTCAGCGATTGATGACAATGTATTGAGGTGAGTTCTGATCACTTGATGCGGAAAAGATAAAAACGAGTTATCATCTTT
>WOFM01000990.1:0-12848 GCA_011428145.1 Ericerus pela
AAAAATCCCACCACCTATATCACGAATGAACCACATACTTCAAATTCTCATCATAACTTTAAAAATATCACTGAAAAATAGTCTACAAAAAAATTGATAAAATATTCCTCGTATGACATTCGAACCATCGACCTACAGTTCCGTAGCATAGTTTACAAGATAGTGCTACGGCAGAACTGAAAATTAATTGCTCCAAAATGATTCACATATTTGGAGAAAAAAAAAAGGTGCGAGTTTCTCTGGGGACTCATGAAAGACTGATGTGTAAACATGAAAATATCTGAACATAAGTCTCATTGCATTGGTGTGTGGTTGTGTGTGTGCAACACTCATTCACACAAATGTAAGTGACAGTTGAAGAGTTACGCAAATGATGATTGTAATTCTCAATTAGCCCCTACTGTAGGCCAAGTGCTAAGGTGGTGTTTTCACATCAAAACGTAAATTTGACCAATCATAGCCTCCTTACTTTGCTCCTGCTACTGGCTTTTCTTATGATTAAAAAAAAAATTGTTAGGGATTTAATTTTTCGAGAGGCAATATTACTTCCAACTTTAAGCGCGATAATCATCTTGAACTACAACTTCACAAACAGTTTTGATTAATTATTACCATCCAATTTTAAAAGTTGCTGCTTGATTAAAAAAAAAAAAAAAAAAAATCGATTTTTGTCAAGTACTTTTGAGGTAGTTTCCGAAGTACAATATACTTATGCAAATACTGAGTTTCAAAAACATTGTATGAAGCTTGGTTCAAAAACAAACTTTATTAGCTCGTAAAAAAAAGTGAATCATGTTACAAATTAGATTAAAAAAAAAAAAAAAAATGTATTAAAGCTAGAATGAATATCACAGACAAAAAAGTTTCAGTTACTTAGTCCCAATAATTAAATGTTATATAGGTTGTTCTTCACTTTTCAATCGTTCAATGTTATAGAATCTTGATTTATCGGGACGCACTGTCAACCAAACATTGTATACTGGTACACTCTTGCTCGACTAAATTATTACAACTATCACTATTACTACTACAACTATTACTTATACTGCTACTATTAATATGCGACGGCAGTATTCTGTTTCGTCCAAGCTACTTCGCAATATGTTGGCCACATCGAGAGTGTTAACGTACTAGGAGATTGTTCGTTGGGTAAATTACCGTCGGGGACTGTGACGACGGCAGACGAATTAGCGGTGGGCACCACACACCGTCGAGATTGATTTATTTCGACTAGAAACCGTGGAGTAATCTGGAGGCGGTGGTAACGGCCTTTGTATCGTTTGATGATTATCGGAGGTAGAAGGTGTCGCGTCTGCGTTACCCAAGGCATGAGCTATTCGAATAACACTTCGACGAAAACTCTGCCTCAGTAATTTTGCGATTCTGTATGAACCCAACGGAGAGAAGTTACAAGATATTAAATGGCGAAATGAGTAGGGGGTGAAATAAAATATTTAATAAAAAATCAATGCTAACCGAGCTCCAGTGGCAGTTGAATAGGAAGGTGGAGGAGTATATTTAGGTGGAGGATCATCAGTGACTGTTGAGTTATTACTATTACTATTGTTGTTTCTGTTATTTGATTCGACATCGTTGGAATTGAGATTATGTAAATTAGATGCATTTTCCACAACAGGTCGGTACAACATTTGAATTCTCTGAAAGAATAAGGACAGCATTTAAAATTCAAATACATATCAACAACGAATTCTTTTGTCTTAAAAAAATAAAAAAACTGCAAAAATTGAATATGAAACTCAAAATTTAAATAACACTAATCTTCGGCTAACTGGAAGAATTATTTTCCTGGTGAATTGAAAAAAATGTTCCAACCAAAATAGTAAAAACAATTTATTCTGAATACGGAACCATCGGGTGAAAGTTCAAAACTTAATTACTCTAAAAGGATAAATTTTACAATAGATATGGGTTAATAAGAATGAATCTAAGCCTGAAACTGAAATTAGCAAACGACCATTTACAATCGTCACACAACGTTTCACATATATCCTACGAGTTACAAGTAATTCAGTAAAGAGACGTTTTTATTCGGACAAATTAGAATACTTTTAGAAAAATTTTAAGTATTCCTCTTTTTTTTCTCACAATTTTTCATTTCGGCAAGTGAAACAAAAGAAAAAGAAAATGAAAATCTGGTGGCATTAGACCCTTGCCCTCTATTTTGACATCCTTGCAGAAATGAATGTATCGTAAGTATTGCGTCAGAAGTTAAAGTTGCTGCATCAGTACAACAACTGTAGTCGGGTTTAATTAGGGCTCAATAAAAAGGTACACTATCTTTCGCGCTCATTTGACAGAGAAGGAGGGGACATCAGATGATTAAAATGAATATGACCTTTTCTGTAGGAAATTTGGTTTCAAACATTTTTATACCAAACTATTTTTTCGAAAAAATCTATATTTGTTGAGATAAATGTGAAAAACCGGTTTGGGAGCATATTCACCCTCATTTGCGGACGCTCGTGGCAGGGGCAATGTGACTTTTAGTATGTTACTTTGGACACCTAAACCGACCGATTAGTGAATAAATCAAAACTATTCTAATTTATCTGAATAAAAGTATTTTTTATTTTCATTTGACTGGACTAAAGAGTGGGAACAAAGAGATGCTCACCAAGTGTCAACGAGCCGCTTAGGTATAATTTCAAAAATATTGATTATATTAATTCCTTTGAACATAGGAAAATGGACAGTATAGCATCGTTCTGTGCACCCACTCACTTCCGAATCTACCAACTATTTCTTCATGATTTTAAATTTTCAGAACATTATTTTAGTATCGATAAAATTGAAAATTTGATAAAAGCATGAATCCACGGGGTCAATTTTTTAAAGAGCTATGAACAGTTTTTTCCAAACAATTTCGATTTTAAAATTAAGTGCAGACAATTTTTAATTAAAAAAAAAAAAAAAATCGATAAAAAAGAGAAAAATAACTTTTTTTAAATTTCTCCAGGAAAATCTAGAGACAAGAATATTATTGAAGATGGCGCTCTTTTCCTCCATCCTATAGCCCTATACGTAAATTTCGTTTAATTTCATGACCAATACTTTTTTAGTAGTACCGACTTACATAATTCTAGTCCCTAGTACTATTTTACTATGAGAATTTTCAAAAATGCTTTTAGCGCCTCTTTGTTTTGTTTTTTTCTGAAGTTGGTTCTATTTTTTAAACACCATGTTTAATTTAATGATTTTTCGTTGCATTCAGTTATATTTGCGTTAACGTCTTTTTATTGCTTTGAAATTTTTCAAACTAACAAATTTTTACAGACACCTATCTCAAAAGCTATCGTACCAATTGATCTCAGAAAATAAAAACATGGGATCACTATGGGTCCATGAGATCATCCTTTTACATTTGAAAAAAAAGTTATCAAAATTGGTGTGTACAGTGAAGATCGAGTTATAATGGAACAAACATTGGAAATAAAACATATAGCCTACAAATCGAATTGATAACAGCTTCTACTTTTTTAAGTCGGTTAAATATTAAATTTGTACGCTCAATGCGGGAATTCTGGGGGTTAGGATAAAAATTTTTAAACGAATGTGCCATGGAATTAGAAAATTTATACCGTCAAAAAAATTACGAACAACCATACAAATCTAACCTCAAATAAATCCACAGGCCCATCAGTAAGGTACAGATAACTTTGAATGATTCCGACTAGAGGAATAAGACACAGTGGCAGGACCTGTAGAAAACATCCGAATTTACGACTCCATTGCGGCCAGTATTCGTAAAATTTCGGAGAATGCCAATTGTACAACATTCGATAACCTCCGTTCTTGAATACTGACGTAGACAATAGCTGCAATTGAACATGAAAAAACAAAATAACAATCAGCAAACGCGATATCGCTTGGCATTTATTCGTCGCTCCAAATCGATACAAAATCTGTAAGCATTCACCAGTAAGGTCACGGGCAAAATGACATTCCAATTGAACGAAAACATGGGAGCGATCCAGTTTTGTAGAAAATATTTGATCGGACGAATAACGTAGCTACGATGGTTTCGCCGCTGTACGGTCTTCCGCGTACAATAAATACGGCTCCAAGTTGCAGCAGATACAGTATCATAATCCACCAACCACAACCGACCACAATAATCCATGAAGTAAACGACGAAAATCCCACTCTATCAAACAAACATACAGAATTTGCAAATTATATCTTTATATAACCGAATTTTCAATGGAAAAAATTTTCCTGAAAGAAAATTAGAAATTCGTCGACCTTGTAGATACTCCTCAAAATTGATACGTTAAAAAACGAGTGCAGATCAAGCAAAATAACATTAAAATAAATGTACAAGCCAAGAGAGAATAAGGTAGCAATAATGTGTGTTTCCCATTCTCCAAGGTAACATAAACCATTAATGTCCTGTCTGAAAACAAGAAAATAAAAGACGAAACTTTCTCGAATTAAAAAATTCACAGAGATGAATATTACATACATGAATGTATCCAAAGTAATTTATTTATTATTTATTTATTTTTAATTTTTTAACGCAAGCTTGTAATGAATTCTAAAAACGAACCGAAATTAATATAAACTTATTACAGCAGAAATCAAAGCCATTACCCCTTGGTTTTTCTTCCAAGACCAGTTATACTTTATCATACTGAATGGGACCAATTTCCATTATTATTATGTATAGCCTAACTTATTTTTCGTTGTAATTTGTTTTCAAACTAACTTAGACTTGAAAACAAAAAATACAAAAAAAATAAATAGAGAGAAAAGTAAGCACTAACGCAGTGACGAGTAGGTATAATAAAGAAGAAATTATTATAATTATTATTATTTCATTCGAATTACATTGCATTATCCAAGTCAAAAAAAAATCAAAGATGAATGCAAAAAATATTAGAGATAAGAAGAAAATTTGGTATCTTAGACTGTCGAAAATTGATTGTAAAATTCAGTGGACACCAGGTCTACTATAAATACACAGGAACACAAGAGGTAGAATTATCTACCTATTTCAGGAAAAATTTTCATATCGAATGCGAGAAAACTTACCTCAGTGGTAAAGGAAGCACCATAACAAACCGCCTATACACGTAACCAGGCAATCGTCGTCCAGCACGGCTTAAAAACTTTAGCGTTTATTGACACTATGTTACTTATTATTACCGTACCAGATAGCCAGCTATGATGAACAGAAAAAAAAGAAAGAATGTAAAACAATATTCTGTCGAAAACGAATTGTTGAAGCACCGTGGCGTGCAGAAAATTAAAGGGTAAGGGGGAAAAAGTGACAAAAAATAACTATCGTTTTTCGTATTTTTAAGCTATTGCACAACAATTTCAACGCATGGGCGTAGCCGAAAGGGTTGCAAGCGTTTACTTCCCTCTAAATTTCGAGAGAAAAAAATTTGTCACCTTTTTATTTATATACATATAAAGCAAAAAATAATTTAAATTTGCTCTTAAAAAAAATTTGCCTCCTCTAAAACTTTTTTGACACGCTACTGTTCAAGCGTAAGTACATTAAAATGATTAAAAAAAAACTATCACCGAAAAAGTGAGTAAAAATAATCATAATACAGAAAAAAAGAAATTAAGCTTTCTAAAAAAAATATGTAAGTCAGGTATACATAATTATACGGTATCTTATGACGTTCGAGGATTGAGTTTTTTCTCTGGAAATTTCAATCATTGGATGGAGATATACACATCCTGGTAATATCGTCGAATTCAAAGAGAGGGACCTTATGCACTGATACGAAAATTAAAGCAAAATTATATCCTTAATGTAAGATGGGCAATACACGTTCCGTCACCATATCATCTCTTAACTTGCCACCTCTATCTCGACCCTATTTTTGATGAAATGACTCGCCACGGAATTTAGAATTAAAGGAATTAGGCACAGTGTAACTCGTAACCAAATAGAGGAAGGAGGAAGTAGATAAGAATACAAAACCTTCATTTACTTATCATCCCTCGTTAATAATGAATAAAACCGTTACAACCCATTATACAAAAACTGGCACAAATTGGTAGCAACTGAGGAACAGTGAGGGCCACGCCCCTTTTTCTAGATTTTTCAGTGGCTACCCAATGGCTTTCTTATTCTGCTAGGATAGTAACCAAGGAGCAAATAGGGAACTAATGGTTTTTCACAAATTTTCAGTTGCTCCCCAACTGCTACCTTGTTGTGGCAGGGTAGCAACCAAGGAGCAAATAGGGAGAAACTGGTTTTCAACAAATTTTTACTTGCTCCCCGACTGCTTACCCTTGTTGTGTCAGGGTAGCAATCAAGAAGCAAATAGTGAGCAAGTGGTTTGTCAAAATACGTTTTTCTCCCCAATTTCTACTTTGTTGTGCCATGGTAACAATTGATGAGCAAATACAGGGCAAATTGTGTTAAAAATACTTTTCTTTGATCCCAATTACTACCCCATTTTGAAGATAGCAATCAAGGAACATATAGGGAGAAAGTTATTCTGAATTTGACGATAGTTGCTAACATATGGCTGAAGGCGCACATGTTCCCAATAGAGTAGGCTAGAGATAAAAAATACAGTGGTATAATAAAATCTGTATTAAAAATATAACCGAAAAGTAAAAACCTGTTGAGCGATGCCGAACATGATGAACACGAAATAAAATAGAACGGACCAAAATGGCGAAATATTTTTCGGCCCCATAGCCGCGAAAGTGGCAGGAACTAATTCTGTGGCCAATCTCAACGGCTGATAACCACTTTCTTGGCAAACGTTGGTCGTCAGCTTCATGGTACGCTCGCCCAATATTAATCCGCTGTGTGACATCCACCTTATAGGAGTTGTGGCGTAACTGTATGGCAATGGAATATCCATTCGCTGGAGAAATATATAGGTGGCAGAACGTTCTACGTGAAACGGATCAAAAGACAAGATCGTTAATGGCGTTATGGAAAGAGTACCTCCCATCTCTACACAAAGACGTCAGCCGGCTACTGTCTGTCACAGATACTTACCAAAGGAACTAGGTAAGTATAAGAATTATTATATCCCAATAATTGTGAACACATATTGGCGATAAATGCAGACAGCAGAAGGACTGAAACCGTGATGAAGATCACCAATGCGGAATCTCGATATAAATAATGTTTTTGTCGATTATGTGATGTGATCTGCATAGCTGAAGCGCCAAAAACACCCCAGGTAAGGAACACTTCGGTAAATGCAGCAACCCAACTCTGTGAAACAAAAGTTAAAAAATATAAAGTCGCATATTTTAACTTATTCTGTCTATCTAAACTCACTATAAATCAAAAAGAAAAACGATAAATAACAATATCAAATCAAAACATCCCAATATCACTATCTATATATAGGCCTATAGTAGGTCTCAGTATCTTAATGAAAAATTTACGAAATGAGAATTTTTCAACAAACGTCACTTTCAGCAAGTATTCTAGCGAATTTTTCGATTTGAAAGGGGGCATCTTCCCGTGTATAATTTTTGGGGATCTTATGACGAAATTTTTTTCTCCTTACTTGCACCGCCACCCAGTACCTATTGTTTACCAGAGATTAGCAAAGCAATATAAATGGACAAAAGGAGATCTATTATAACATAATGTTTATGTATTCGGAAAATAAGAATACAGTTACATTTTCTTTCAGAATTTTCTAGAAAAACGAAAAGTATCAACCATTTTTTCCATGTACTGCAAAATTTATTAATTTTTTTCCATTGTGTTGTTGAATTTACGACGTACGAATTACGCAATAAAATTTACTACTATTGTCCCGTACTATCATAGCATAACAATCCCTCTGTAATTTAAATAAGTTGATTAAAAAAAAAAAAAAAAATCAGAAATTATGCACATTCTTAACTATAATGGTATCCAATCCAAAAAAACTGTTCCTTCAATTAAAATATTATATTGTTTTAACGCTACTTTTCTTCTACGGTATTTTATTCACCCAACAACTGAAAAACAACAACAAAATTTGCAAAAACGGTGATACTTTGTAATCGGGCAACCAAAAAATTCACGTCCAAACCAAATTCATTATTTTTCAATTTAACTGGTAATTTAGCACATTAAAGATCGATGCTTACGATACCGATTACACAGCTAATTTATGTGAAAATAAAGAAAAATGAAAGGTAAAAAAAAATAGCTACACTTCAGCCAGGCCAAACAACTGCGAAATGTTCAATTACGCCCACAAAATGGGCGAATAATCAATTTCTACCACTGACGTAGGTACTGTTTTATGCAAAATTACCTTAGAGTTCAAGAAAAATTCACTCCAGTCTGTTTCGGAAAAGAAATTATGACTTTTGGACGTGTTGGGTAGAAATCCCAATAATTTGGCACACAACAACGTCATACCAAATATGGGCAACACGGAAAATATGTTATATCTTTCCGTAGGATTTCAGACCTGTAAAAAACAAAAAAAAGGTAAATTATATTTGAAGTATTCAGGTGACCCAAATTGACAATATGAAACTGACACTTAGATATAGAACTACCTACCTACCTATTAGGTAGGTAATACATTCGAGCTAATTTACTAACCTTTGCTTAGTGATAAAAAAATTATAATCCAGACAATGGCCAAATTAAATGCAACTGAAAACTTCACATTCATGAGATCTTCTTCCTGTTTCAGAACGTTCCTACGCTGTAGAACAACGCCTCCGAAGTAATCCGGAACCGTTTGTTCTATTTTATAACTGCCGTTGTTGTATTTTAGTGTTCGCACGCCATCTGAAAACCAACAAGTTATCTTCTTAAATAAAAAAATTAATGAAAAAAAAAAAACTTTTTTATTTCAAAATATGTAATATACCCTAACTTTTCGGTAATTCTACCAAAATAATCGAATTTAGACAAAAATTCATGGTTCAATAACACTAAACTTAGAGAAATAGCATAGTATTCCAGAACTTGAGTTAAAGTATACCCGAAAATTGATTATTAATGTTATTAACCCCACATCATGAAAGAACAAGTTTACAAGTGATGTTCAATTAAGCACCACATCCAACGCCACTCAAACCAACGTTTATTACATATATGTAGGATGTAGGTACGATTCAATTTCAAAGCCGCTTCTTCAAAGGTTTAACAAAGCCTTGATCAAACAGAATTTCAAGATACTGGTCTACCTATACCTTCGATTTTTTTATAACTCGATCTTTTGAGTTCCAAATAACAGGTACAAGACTGTTAAAAAGCTAAATAATGACTTTCTAAAGCTATTTGCGCCTGCATATACACCCAAAGTTGTATTATTTTCCACACTTTCAAAATTTAAGAAATGAAAAATAATAGAAAGTGAAAAAATAATTTCAAATGTTTTCTAGACCTCGTCTAAGCACATTTCAAAGTTATCGTAGGAGCAAAAAAATTATTTTGCAAACTCTCACATACATCACACCGCTTTTTTTCGAAGAAATATACCGCAGCATGTCTTATAAAAAACGTTAATTTATAATCTAATATAATTTAAATCCAAAATTTTGAAATTATATCCAAATGGTCACATAATTAATACTAGAATCAATGAATAATAAAGAACCGATTGAAAGTCTTGATACTCGGAAATCCTCGACGTACCGTATCACTTTTCCAAAGTATTATTCTAAAGAGGAGGTGAAATCACAAATTGACAAATCATAAAATCAAGATTATAAATTTTCAATATTCTTGAATACATTTTTATCAAAAATGTGTCTGATATCAGTCTCCAGTGATACGAGAGGTCACATCATCAAAAACTAAGCTGCTACGTTCAGAAAGTAAGTGAATTGCTAACACATAATTAGGTATATTCTACATACAGTACCTATACATGTAGACTACGCACTGCCTCTTGAAAACTTTGTTATCCAATACAATGTAACCATTAAATCTGGGGTTTCTTATCAGAGCACTCAAAATATTATACACGAAAACCACAAAACAGAACTCATTAGGTATTAAATTTATTACATTTGAAGATGCCTATTTTTTTTCTGGAAAAATTTCAAACTTTTTCTCGAATTTAACATTAATTGGGATTTCATTTTTGCAAAATTTCTTAAAAATGCAAAAAAACTGGCAATAAATAGGCCTAATTCAAATTTGGTTTGGCATGATGCGTCATATTTTACAACAACGAAAACAATGGAGAAAAAGAGTGATTCTGAATATTAAGTACAGAAGAAAACGTCAAGGGAAATGCAAGCTTTAAAATACAGCTTATAATGCCTTATGAAATCATTCGGTTGTAAATTAATGTTCAAGATTTTTTCATGATTTTTTTTAACGAATAATTCAAAAGATCATCTTTATACAAAATTTCAATTGAAAAAAATGAGAAAAAAGCAAATTTTGAACTAAAAATAATCTGTTTTCCCCAATTTAATCAGCCAAATTATAAGCTTCTTCGTTTTTTTTTCTAATCAATATTTTTTCTTCTCATACCTCCTACTGCCAATTTTCTGACAACGTCGCTAATTTCATGAATTAATGAAATTAAGTTATTAAACAACTTTTTTGGATAATAAAAACCTGGAAATCAAAAAATTTAGTAGCAACCAGCGAATGTTAAAAAAAAATACAACAAACAAACATTTTTTTAACACTCGAACTAAAAGACAAAAATGTCTGGTGATATCTCAATTTTCTGATTCCTGGAACATTATATTTTTT
Organism: Ericerus pela; assembly: GCA_011428145.1. NCBI lineage: Eukaryota > Metazoa > Arthropoda > Insecta > Hemiptera > Coccidae > Ericerus > Ericerus pela. The sequence continues at coordinate 10,682 of WOFM01000990.1, forward strand.
CATTTCTTATTAGTTTATGTCTCATTCGACAGGAACAACAATCTAAGAATATGAACATGAACAAATTTACATATATGCACTCTCTTTTTTGGAATCGATTGGAATCATTTTAATAACACAAAAATTAATGATTTTACATCCAAATTTTCTCCGCTTATCATAAAAATATTAAAATCTAAATTTTATTCACGTTTCAAGCTGGCAGAACAACATTCAGATTTTCCATTATTCGTCGCAAAATTTCTTACCTCTTCTCCTTCGACAGGTTTTAGTTCAATTCTATTAGATACACTACATAATCCGAAACAAAATAATTTTCTTTACAAGTTCAATGCCATCAGGTACGAAAATCGAATATATTATAAGTAAATTAATGAAAAGATAACCGTAAGTTTCATTCATGCAAACTCCCCCCCCCCCCAAAAAAAAAAATAAATAAATAAATAAAATTCAAGAAAATGATTTTATGATAGAAAAACGAGATATGCCAACTTAACAATACTTTCTACCGAGCTACGCGAACTTACAGAAACTTTCTACAACAAAAAAATAAAAGCAACTAGTTGAGAAAGTAACATAAAGGAATTAAAATGCACAATTTTTTCGGACTAATAATCATAATTAAACTGATTAGCATATCGGCTTCGCTATCCGATGAATATTTTGCAACGTGATTTGCTACAGGACGTAATAACAAATCCGAATCTATTTTGCAGAAAGCTAGAAAAATTCACAAAAACCGGATGGTCAAACGTCAACTTTCTATAGCAGGCTATGCATATGAAATGAATCCTCAGAGTGATTTTCTCTTCTATTTAGAAATCCTACAAAAAATTGGTCTGATGGATCTCATAACGAACACCAAAAATCATCAATTTTAATGTTTTCGATTTCAAATTTATAATAATCAACTACAGAAGCATAATTTAAAAATACAAACAGGAAAGGGCTACGTAATAAAGAATTACGGATCAAGTTTCATCCGGTTGAACAGTGCATGCTTATAAGGAAAGGAATACAGTAATTTTAGCACCTTCTGAAACGACAACTAATTCAAAGAAGCCATCCCAAAACGAAATATATCTTCGTTTAAATCTTTAAGCGATGCTACTAAGCGACTAGATTTACAAATAATGAGAACCGCAACGAAAGGAAAATTGGTCTTTGAACGTTGTAAAAGGATCCCAGTGAAATAACTGACTTTGTCATTGTGACTAAAATTCTGTTTTCCACCGCACTCAGAATGTTGATATTGAAGTAAAGCTATACTAATATTTATTTTCCACCATCAGATGCGGATCCACGGTTGGAAAAAGAGGAAATTTTCCTCTCCTAGAAGCAAAAAAAAAAAAAATGGAAGGGAAAAAATGAAAGTATGACACAGAATCCGGATAAAAACCGTCCAAATTTGTTGAAGAGAAAAAACTCAACTTTACAAAATTATAGGCATTTCATCCCCCACCTCCCCCCCAAAAAAAGGAAAAAAAAGATCAGAAACCATATTGATTACTACCTACATTAAATGTATGGAAGGGAAATATTAATAATACTATGTTTTTAAAAACTGAATTAAAAGTAAGGGTGTTTTAAAATATTATGCTTTTGTCTCTTTCTCAAGAGTTTCCTATGTAATTTAATTTATTTAAGTTACTATAATTACATTTATAAGTTAAGAAAAATTATACTTTTTGCAATATTTATGGCCTTTAGTTATTTAGTGAGCGTTTTTTCTGGGGTTTTTTCGTGTTCACGAGAAAAATAAAAATCCCAGTTAACACGTTGATCTTCATGACATGAATGCTCTACGACCTAATGGGCCAACCAATTTAAGCGTATTTTATTTTAATTAAATTCGCAACCAATACCTACCTAAGAAAGTTGAAAGGTCAGGAGTGTGTGACCATCTTTCAAGTACAGTAACTCAGATTTTCTGAAGGAAGTGGCTTACATTAGCTGCTGAAATAAGAAAAGAATAAAGAAAGGAAGAAGGGTTTCGCAAAAAATATCACTAAAATCGTCATATTTTCCACAATTTTTTCAGACTGACGAATGTTGTTGCATTATTTTCACCGCAATTTATGAATTCAATATTTGTTTGAATTACGAAATAATTCAAAAAAGCCAAGTGAGTAAAAATCGTTTCCACATTTTAAACTTTCCCTTTGAA
>WOFM01000992.1:0-12083 GCA_011428145.1 Ericerus pela
TTCAAATATGACATTGTTGAACATGATCCAGATAACATGTTAATTGCTGAAACTACTGATCTGACTGAGTTAGACAAAGTTACATTGATAGAAGATGAATGTGAAAAGTTCTACAACAATCATACCTATGACATACATTATTTTACAATGGCCAACCAGCAGTTTCACCAAAAAACAGGAATGTTAAGCGATTTTTTACCTAAAACCTACTATGAAGCAATGACTTGTGAACATCCAGAGACCTGGATAGCGGCAATAAATACAGAATTTAACTCTCTGAAAGAGAGAAACTTTTTGAACTTGTTGATATGCCATATAACTGCAAATTGATTGACACTAGGTGGCTCTTTTCCATAAAGTTTGATGAATCTGGTGAGGAAAAAGCAAAAGTTTGTTTAGTTGCTCATGAGTACCACAAAATGCGTGAACATAATGAGCTTGATAAGTATTCCGTATGTCATATTGACATAATACGTTTTGTATTATGAATAGCAACTATGCTCAACCTAGATTTTATTTTAATTGATGCGGTAACAGCATTTCTGTATGCGGAAATAACTGAAAATGTGTTTGTCTGAATACCAGAGGGGCTTGACATTGACAGGAAAATTTTTTCACTGAAACTTTCACATTCATTGTACGGACTCCAGACTGCAGTTTGGAAGTGGTAAGAAAAGCACTTTAAATAAAGTATGTAAATGAACCAGAATATTATTTTGGTTTAAAATTGACACAAAATCGACCAAAACGTATATTACGCATAATCCAAGAAAAGTATATAAAGAAAATGGCTGAAAATTTTGGCATTGATGTACTTTCAAAGTCAAATACTCCGATGGAAACCAATCTTGAAGTAAACAAAAGTGCATACTTTTATGAAGATACAGAATTTTGAGGAATTATAGGGGCGACACTTTATGTGGCACAATACACACGCCCAGATATTAATTTCGCTGTAAATAAATTGGCAACTTATCAAGGTTATATTACCCACAAAATTAAGCAGTACACAAAGAGGATAATCAAATACCTCAATAATACTTCTGATTACGGACTTGAATATTGTGGAACTGATCCACAAACTTTACAAAGTTTCATGACGCATCATTCGCACCCAGTGCAACTTGTAAATCAGTATCAGGGTATACTCTTTTACATCATGGGGATGCAATACTCTAGGCAATGAAGAAACAAACCATTACAACCAACCCATCGACGGCAGCAGAAATAATTGCAGTCAACGAAGCTTGTGATGAACTTTTGGTTCTTCATCACTTATGCAAAGAAATTTATGAAGTAACTTATCAAATCGTTGTGTATGAAGATAATACTTCAACAATAAAGGCGTTATCAGGATGTCAACAGCGTAGAATGTGGCACCTTTATATTCACACGAGCTTTGTAAAACATCAGATCCATTCTGGCATATTTTTACTTGAAGAGACACCAGGTGAATTAAAAGTAGCTGATATACTAACGAAGGCCCTCGACCCAAACAAGTTTGAACATTTCCAATGTCATTTGGTATATCCACCAACACAAATTGAAAAAACAATAGATACATAATTGAAAAAATTTTTTATTTGATGTATTTTCATATGAAAAATTTTCTGTTGTGTGATAATGTTTAGCAAACGTAATTATTGTAGAATTTTATGTTTGAGGAGGGAATTTATGGTAAAAAAAATTTTTTTATATTAATATCTACATTCTGAGATAGAAAAATACGATAATAGTTTTCTATTGTGAAATTTGAGGAGGGCATACTTTAAAAATATAATTTAATATTACCCAAAATAAACTTAATGATTTTTCTCGTTAAATGTATTTTGTTTACAAAAAGTTTTGTATTTTTTTTTTGACAAATTGCGTGGCAGTATTATTTTTTAGTTCTAATTATAATTGGAGTTTTGACCATTGATCGTGATGAATCAATTTTATTGTTTATTTTGTTCTCTTTCATGCTATTGTTTCTATATATTGGAATATGAAGAGCAAAACGTGTATATTGTGTAACGGTTATACAAAAAGTGTCAACGAGTGTACGAATAACATGGCGGAGTAAACTGGAATAGTTCTTCATGGAACATTCTGGAACTTGTTTAACATATCGATGTTATATCGATATAACATCGATAAGTTCTGCACCTGCATTATATATGACTTGGTTCTCATTATAAGTTCTAGTTCTTTCTAGTTTACTTTCTTGTTGATGTGAGGCATACAGAACGAGGATTGAAAGAACTTGAGACTTTCTACTTTAATGACATTTTATTAGCGACTAAATTATGTTTCACAAACGAAATATGAAATGGCGAAGCAACAGCGTTATTGGATCGAGAATAGTAGGGGAAGCACTTCGTGATGAGAGTGTACGTGTGACATATATATATAATGTGTTCGTGATGATGATGAGGAAAGAGAGAAGGTGGGATTTCCGTTACAACACCACCCTGAAATTTTACCGTTCGAGTTCTTCATCGTGTTCAACGCTGAAAATAAAACGAATTATTATTTCTAAACAAAATATTTTAAAAACAAAAATGATATATGCATAATAAAAAATAAAAATAAAAATATTGACATAGTATTATTCGAACATTACTGTGGTAACTTTGGTTCCTAAAATAATTTTGTTATGCTGTGCTTCGAGATGAAGAAGAAAAAAAAATTGAATAAATAAATAAATAAATAAATAAATATGGTAACATGCATGGAATATTCAATATTAATATATGAAATAAAATACGGTAGTATGCAAAAAATTATTAAAGTACAAAAATTGGTAACATGCAAAAATATCAAAGTATTATGAGTAACGAATGATTCATTCATCGTATATTTCTAGTAGAGGAAAAAAAAATAAAAAGGAAAAAAAATATTCATGAACATATATTACATTAAAGGAAAAAAAGAAAAAATTGACAAAGGTATTTCCAATTACGAGTTCGTTGAGTTTAAAAAAACGTTACGTTTCATATCTTATCTAAATAATATGACATGTAGAGGATTGTAGAATAATATACGTTGCATCGCTTATTATCTTTCCTGTGTAGCTATTGTATTTGAACTGGCGTCTAACATGTTTTATGATAAGGCAACCTTTTTGATTTATCTTAATTGTGGTCATGTAATGGGTTTTAATCTTTATTGTGTTTATTGTTGGTGGATTTTCTTTCATCATTCGTGTGGGAATATTTCGTGTATTTCTCTCACGCTTGTTTGAAAATGTATAGGGTTTTTATTGTGCGAATTGTAGGGTTTATTCTTGCTCGATTTTAATGCTGTTTTCTTTGTTGCAATTTTCGAGAAATCGAGTATCTATCTCTTGCAAGAATTTTCTAGTAAAATGGTTTTGTTAAGTATTATTTTTTGCAATAATTGAAGGTTAATTTTTCAGCAATTATTTTCATGTTACGACTTATATTTGGACTTGGGACGACTTGTACTTTGAAGGGAAAAATTTTGAGCATATTATTACTTTGAAATAAATGAATTATTATTATATTATGTATATATATTAGTGTTGTTTAATATTTTGACAATTATATTCTCGAAGCCAATTGATTCTCAGAGCTCACAGATCTAAAAAATATTATTTTTTCTTCTAATGCCTCTAATATCGAGTAGCATTTAATCATTAGGGCCCTCGATTTCTTCTGGCTACCTCCTGAACATATTTTTTGTGTCGAAATATTGTCTTCCATTACATCCACCATTAATTTGTCTCCAAAAATTTCATAATATATATACTGTATTACTTTTATAGTATCAAGGGTGTCGAAAACTGCAATTATCTCTGCTCCAGTACTCGATGATGCGTGAATAGTTTGCTTAGAGCAATTCCACTCCACCAAGTCTCGCTTTTGGTTTAGAATTTCCAAACTCATCAAATTTTACTGTGAAAATCCATCTCGTATCTATAAGTTTTTGGCGATCGTAATCTACTATTTCCAATACCTTCATGTCATCAAGAGAATTAAATTCGTCGTTTATAGCCTTAATCCAGTCTTCCCTAAAAGGGTTTGTATTTATTTCAGAAAAGGTTTTCGGAATGTTATCCTCTATATATATTTTATTGTATTTTATATTAATATTCATAATAATTGGGTTAATTCCCAAATCGTATTCATAATCCGCCGATTTTATTGTCAGGGGTTTATTATTTATTAATAAGGATTTTATGTTTTGTGTTTCGTCCATTTTCACATCACATGAAATGTAGGATTTTGTATTATAGGGGTCTTTAAGACAGTATCCCGTATTTGTATAGCCCATCATTATATTTTTTTCGGCCCTGTGTGCTAATTTTGGGTCGATTTTATTTTTTAATTTTGCTTTTGCTTTCGTAGCATTTTGTTTTCTAACTTCTATGGGTATATGTCTATAAGTTAATGCTCCGAAAACTTTAAGATTTTTTAAATTCGGTTTTATTCCATAGAATAATTCATAGGGGGTTTTAAATCCTTCATATGCTTTCGTGGGGGATCTATTAATTAAATAAACTGATGTAACCACAGCATAGGACCAATATTTTATATCCAGATTGGCATCAATCAACATGGCTCGTACTCTCCTCATTAAAGTTTGATTTTGCCTTTCGGCAATACCGTTTAATTCTGGGGAATACGGCACCACATAATCCATTGTTATGCCGACCTCATTACAATAATTTATTATTTTGGCATCAGTATAATCTTTTGCATTATCACATCTTATAGTGCCTATATGATATTCAGGGAATTTATTTCTCATGGATACTATAATGTTTTTGAATTCATTTGTCACTTGGTTTTTATTAGCAATAGGCATGACAAAAGTGTATTTCAAAAAATGATCTATAAATGTTAAAATATATTTTTGATTTGCCACAGAGGGCGTAAATGGACCCATAATATCTGAGGACGCTATCTCCAGTTTTCTAGTTGGTTTGGTTCTACTTCCTGTATGACCTAATCTTGAATTATTGGCAATACAACATATCTGACAATTTATAAAATCTTCATCCCTAAAATTTAGATTATCTGGAATACCAACTGCTAAGGTTTTTAATTTTTGCAGGTATCTGGCATTTAAATGCCCAAGCCTCCTATGTATTAGTAATTTTTTATTAATATTATTGTTTATTTGTGGTTTATTAATATTATTATTATTTTCATTATTTTCTATTATTATTTCTTCATTTTCACCCCCCTGAGGTGATTCAGTATTAGTATCTTCTTCCTGAATTTCTAGTTCTACTGTAAAATCATCCCATTCATCATCTATATTTTGGGTGACGGGGGCACATATTATATTTTGTTCATCATTATTAATATCATTATTTATTTTTTTATTATTATTTTCGACATTGTAATATATATAAAAAATTCCTTCCTCTTTCTTTGCAGTCATTATTATTTCTGCATTTTCAATGAAGTAAATGTTCGCAATATCTTTTTGCTGATCAATGTTAATTATTCCAGTATTTGTTATTTTGATAGCTGAAATAATATTTAAATTTAGATCTGGCACATAATGGACATTATTTAATTCTATCAATGACTGAATTTTATTGAGATTTTCGACTTTAATCACCATCCTACCTGTATGAGTGGCATATAAATATGTATTTTTCCCAGCACATTGCAATTTGATTGAGGTTACAAATTTTTTAACATCTACTAATTTATTAAAATCAGACGTTAGATGTACCTCTGCAGCCCCATCCAAAATTGCTTTGTGGTTTAATATTATATAGTTTTCATTATCATAATTTTTATTATTATTAATTAATTCATTCAACAACCATTCATTATTACTTCGATTAAATTTTTTAATCATGCAGGACATTTTTACCTGCTGTTCTGTACTATCTTTTTTATTAGAATTTGGTTGACTTGTATTCGTTTTTGGGGGATAATTTCCCTGACTATTATTCGTATTATCATTATTAATATTGGATAGTGTGTTATTATTACCACAATTTTGCGCTATATGCCCAAATTGCCCACATTTGTAACATTTCGTATTATTTTGGTTATAATTCCTACCATTTCCTCTGTAATTATTACCTCTATAATTCGAGTTGCCTTGATAATTATTTCCTCTGTAATTTCCATTGTTATTATTTCCATTATTATTAGCATTATGGTTTTGGTTTTGATTTATTTCATTACCATTCCCATTACTATTGTTTCCACCATTATTACCATTATTATTATTTCGATTCCCATTTCTATAACCATTATAACCATTACCATTTCCCTATAGTTATTCCTACCTCTATAATTATATCTATTATTATTTCCATTATTTCTATAATTATTGTTCGATTGATTATTATTATTATTCTGTTTTTTAAAGTCTGATCCCTAAATTTTTGGTCAGAGTCCTCTCTCAATATTCTCTTAAAATTATCTATATTTTTCTTTTTGAGGTAAATTTTCAAATAGCTAATTGCAAATTCTCTAATTCCTCTGTTTCAGTAACTTCTTTACCACTGTCTCTTACGTCAGTTACTAATTCATCCCACTTTTTTAGAAAGCCTTTCATATTTCCTCCCGCTTGAAATCTAAACTCCATCCACTTTGCCTTTGCCATATTGGCTGTGACTGAAGTTTTAGTGCCATAAATATTATCTAATTTTTTTAACATTAAAATTGCTGCATTACAGTCCCTTATTTGTTTGGTAATTTCATTTGATACTCTTTCTAATACAAATGCTTTAGCATTGTCTTGCATTTTGCAATAACTCACCATATCTTTATCGGGTCAGAAATTTAGATCATCTATATGATTAATATACGATTGTAAAAATTCATGCTCCCCGAAAATATTGTAATATCCAGCTCCCCTAATGGCTGAAATAATCATCCTGCGCCAGTCTAAATAATATTTGCCATTAAACACTTTTCCCAATGGCGCTTGTATAGGTTTAATTTCATTTGGGGATGCCATATTTTCTTTAATTTTACGAAAGCCTAACACACTATTTTCTCTATTAATAACAGCTATATATTTCTTATTCTCTATTGAACCTTTTTCAATTTCCTTTATTAAATTTTCCTCTATTTTATTTGTTTTTTCTAGTTCCTTTTTACTATTCCCTTTTATATTTGTTTCGTTATTATCCAGTTTTTATTATTTAATTAATTAAAGAATCTGTTCATAAATTTCTCTTTCGATTTATCAGAACTATAAATTCTGCTCGAAAAATAATATACAGAAGATTCCAAAATTTTAATATATTTCAAACTGCTAATATCTTCAATTCTTCCTATGTCTATTACAAACGATTCCAATATTATCTCGCCTGTGAAGTATTTAACGTAGGGTAAATTATAAGTTTCTATCTTTATATCAACAACTTTTTCACCTTCAAACTTTTTTATTAATTCCTTTAATTCTTCCTTCTCAATATTATACTCTCCAATTTTTCCTTCAAACAAATTTATTGTAGGGGACATAAATAATTTCAAAAAAATTTTAATCTTCTAGCCTCAGTTCAAACACAATTGCATAAACACAAAAATAATTAACTTCAACAAATATTACCTTTACAAAAAATTTACCTTACAATTTCTGCTGTGCTGACGAATGATTTATATTTTCGATGCTTCGCTGGCTACTGCTGTACTTCCTGCTTGAATTTTGTTTTGAGTTGGCCGAAAAATTTTGGGTCTTCGATTTGTGGATCTACGATGTTTCCTTTGGCTGTTCACACGATCTCTTTGGCCGTCCTTTCTGGATTTAGTGTTCGATGACTTCCAGGATTGGCCGTTATTAAGTCTGGAACTTCAGCTTCTAATTTTCGATTTAATTTTGAATTTTTCAAAATTGAAAATAAATTAAAATTCGAGTTTAAACTTCTCGAAAAACACGGTAAATACTTCGTGTATTATTCAACAGAAAACATAAAAAATTTTCTCACAACAGTAAATTAATTCAAAAAATTATTATTTCATCAATTTAAATTTCTAAGTCTTTCCTCAAAGTTCTACCACAGCGATGGCTACCATGATGTGAGGCGTACAGAATGAGGATCGAAAGAACTTGAGACTTTCTACTTTAATGACATTTTATTAGCGACTAAATTATGTTTCACAAACGAAATATGAAATGTCGAAGCAACAGCGTTATCAGATAGAGAATAGTAGGGGAAGCACTTCGTGATGAGAGTGTACGTGTGACATATATATATATATGTGTTCATGATGATGATGAAGAAAGAGAGAAGGTGGGATTTCTGTTACAACACTTGTAATACTCTCTGTGATATCATTCCAACATATAAGAATATATAAGAACAAAATAAATTCAACAACATAAAATGAAAAGAAAAATGTTTTAATTAGTAAACCAAACAAAATAAACTACAAACATGAAGTAAGTCAGAAAAAACGGTTGAAAAGATATTCGGGTAAAAGTGAATACGTGATTACATGATGTCACGGATAAGAAGTTATTAAGGTGTCTTCAATATAGAGAGTGTATTTGATAGAGACAATTGGGTACCATTATATGGGTTTTTGCTCTTTTTTGCGACAGTACCATGCTCCATAGCATGAGGACTACCGTGATGATGACCGTGAGAATGACGGTTTACTCATGGTTTTTGAAATTTCAAAATAAGTGGTACCATTTTCAGGCAGTTGGAAGAGTCCAAATTTCTCTTTTTTTTTCTACGATTATCATAATGGATAAAATACGTTTTTTACATTTTGTATCAGTTTTCTACTTTTTGGTCTGAATAAATATTTGACTATATATACTGGACTGCTAATAATAATCAGTGTTTGAAACCAGCAGGCGTATTACTGTTAAAAATTCTAGTTCATTATCATTTATTATGGTTTATTTTTTGGTTTGTAAACCATTCCTTCTTTCTTCCGTCATCTATTTCATTATTATTATTTTTCGTAATCAGGTTAAAAGTTTTAAATTTAATTGTCTACTCAAAAATAAATATGTTGCCCCTGTAACGGTATAATTGTTGCAAAAAGTACACAACACATATATTATTTTCTTATAGTGTATATTTTAAAATGTGTACATGAATATATGTGGTGTATTGTAATGTACAAGAAAAGATGTTGGTAGAATATTAGTAAGTTATTAAGTGATTAGGCTTAGATCTAAGGGTATGGATTCGAATTAAATATACATCGGTGTCGTGGGAGATATTCAATGTGATTGGTTGATATAATCTACGTAATTTAGATTGAACCAATAGAATAACATGCTTATGACATAAAATGGGTGTAGTTATAAATTTAAGAGGAATTAGGAATATTGCAGAGTTGTGTTTTGTGTTCATGGAATAGATGACATCATTATGTTTAGTAAGAGAATATTGTATTAGCTGGAAAAGGTGATGTCATGATGCAAGTCTTGACAAGTCTTACTGACGTCATTTTAGACAGGTTGTAAGAATGAAGTTATATACAAAATGGAGATAGAAGAATAATTGTTAGTAAAATATGAAATATATAGGAGAATAGGAAATGATACAAAATTATCATTACATAAAATTCCCGGGGAATTTTGAAATTCAAAGTTTAGGAGAAAGTTTGAATTTAAAAATTCGGATATGATAAATTATAGAAATAAGAAAGATAAAAAGGGATAAAGGGAAAGGAAAAAAAAATTTTTTTTGTTATTTTAGGATTGTATGGAAATTTAAAACAATATTTCGAATACAAATATAAGGTCTATAAAGTTGAATTCTAGTTTACAATAGAAACTAAATTAGATAAATACAGATTTGACAATATACGCTTATATATAAATCTTTACTAATAATAATAATACAATCATTTTTCACATTTTTATTCAATACATTCAACATTATTTTCATTAGTATTTTCAATAGATTCAATAGGTTTTGTAATTTTATCAATTAATTGTTTAACATGTTTACTCTCGAGAGGTTTCCTAATTTTCACAATAAAAAGAGATATAATAATAATAATAATTATAGTAATAACACATAACCAAATAACTATAATAATATTTAGAAGGGAAATAGAGTTTCGATCACCGAATTCTTGGATTTTGATTTGGGTTTTATCAAGTTTTTCCTTAAGGTTATTGGTTGATAACATAGGAGAGAAATTAGGAATGAACATAGTCCAATTAGGGTTATAAGCATTAATGCTTGGAAGGGAAATAGTTTTCTTAATGTCTGAATCAATAATGACATTATAGTCCGTCCATAATAATGGAAGGTGATGTTCGATGAGAATGTCATCGGACATATCTCGGGGGCAAGGAAAACCTATCGGAATAATTATTTCCGAATAACCATCATATTCAGTATTAATAATTTAGACGTGGCAAGGTACTGTTAAAAGAACTGTACCAGGGAATGATATATTGATAGAGATATCGAATGATTTTTTAGAAGTAGTGTCAAATGCACTGATATTGGAAGGGTTTGTAATTGCAAATTTGTTTTCAGAAAATTGAAAAACAAGGGTTTTACCATGATTTATTTCACATTGGAATGCACACGATTTGATTAATTCATTGTATGATTTTTTAAGGAATAAGGTTTTCACACAAGACGAAACCTTATCGGATCCACAATTGTCAGGAAGGAAACAAAGGGGTTTTTTGGGATTACAATAATGTAGATCAGTACCAGTAATGTAGCGAACTGAGTGGTCATCAGAATTATGGACAATGATTGATGGTTCTTGATCCCAAGAGCATAATTGATCATTGTGTGATTTGAAAGTTAATGGGATGAATTTATAGACATAGTAATCAGAATTTCTCTGTTTGACAGGAATTTTTAGTTTTATTTCCAGGTTGTCATTGTAGAGGTTGCAGTTTATTAAATCTAAATGATAATACTTAAGATAGTCATAAGTAGGGATAGTTAGTTCAAGGTTATTTTCCAATAACAAGGGAATTAATTTGTTAAGATCTTCTTTGAGTGTATCAGTTGATACAATACTAGAGGGTAAGTTATGGTCTTTACAAGCGTTTAGGACATACTGAATATTCATAGAGTGAATAAGGTATGCATCGTAATATGTACGAATAGAGTTATCAAAATTGGAGATTTCTCCAACGATATGCGCTTCGTTAGAATATTTTTCAATGGTTTCATCGAATGCAGCTTTTGCAACGAAGAAATCATCGTAGAAGTGTTGGAAATTTTGGGAGAATGATTTGAAGTTTATCTTGACATTGAGTAAAGAGGAATGATCTGATATGACTGTTTCCTTTAAAACATCATATTGGTCTTTAAGAGAAAGTTTGTTTTCCATGAGGGATTGTCCATCTCTGTATGTGAGTACACAACAGCAGATAGAAAGAAGATCTCCAAAAAAGTCTCTGACTTTATCGATAGCAGTGTCACATTTAATACGAAGAGGATGGGGTTTAGGGGCAAAATCTTGAATTAACGCAAGATTATTTTTGATGAGTGATTCGAAAAGTTTTTTGTATCTCATGCTAATTTTATGGAAAGGACATTTAATTTCGTCCCAATTGCAATTATCGTTGTAATTGCTATAAATATTCGTTCTGATGAAATCAGCAGAGTCAGTTAAATTAAGCTGAATGTTATACAGAATTGGGATAGTTTGTTGATAGACACGTATTCTTTCATATTCTTAGAAATACGCTCCTGTAGACGCTGTTACAGTCGGAATTGCCAATTTGTGAACATGGTTCAATTTGACTGCAAGCGAAATATGAGATGTTGAGATGGAGACCATTAAAAATAAAAATGACCATCTGCAACATAGAAAAATGCAACGTATGACAAAACCATGGGTAGAAACTAAAAAAGAAATTTAGTGTGAACAAAATATGAGATTTCGTACTTGATTAAAATCGGAAAGTAGGAAAATTAAAATAGGCGATTATGATCGAAAATTTCTAAGAAAAATATGGATTGTATGAGAAAGAAAAAAAAAGAAGATGTATTGAAAAGTTTTAGAGAGGAGTTTAGTTCGTTCTTGGAGTTTCGAGTGGTTCAGATCTAGATTAATATCTAAAGTGATTTTTACTTTTTTTCGATCAATTATTATTTTCGTGTTTCACAATTTTTTCGTACAGTTGAAATAAAAAAATTTTATTTACGATTT
>WOFM01000993.1:0-83144 GCA_011428145.1 Ericerus pela
GTTTTAATGCAAATGGGATTAAATGTTATTACTGTCGATGGAAAACTAATCAAAGAATTACGTACTTATATATTGAAATGTCACGCTTGTTAGAAAACAACTGCTAATATAAGAAAAATCTTCTCCCAATACACAACAATTGTTTTGTTATGTGTAGGTTCATAAATGTTCATACTGTATCAGACAATTTCAGAGTGTCAGTGGTTTATCATATCATGCTCAAAAATCTCATGGAGTTACTTCTTCACAGGCAAGTATCATAAAATATAGTTGAGTGAAAGAATCATGGAAGTATGTAAAATTAATTTGTTGACAAATTAAGGGCTACACACGAATTAATGCCTTGTGTTTAAGAACATTAATTTGCCGATAAATTGAAAAGAATTCATCGACAAATCAGTCATTATTACTCACAAATTAAATGGAATTTGTCGACAAATTCTATTCGATTTGTGTGCATTTAATAACATTGATTTGTCGATGACTTAAAGCTCTTAAATGCACACGAATTCCCTTCGATTTGCAAATATAATTTTAATTTCTAAATTAACGAATTATAAAAATTAATTTTTTTCTAGCCAGAATTGGAAATTCTAATTGAAGTGAAAAGCTTTAATCTCAGACCTATCTGATGATTAAGTTTTCTTGGCCGAAGATGCGAATCAGTTTTTTGAACGAACTTTGAAGAAAACAAATTAACGAACGAAAATATGTAACATGAAAAAGAATTTGTTTTATTACACAAACTTCAACAACATAATAACAATATAAAAATATTCAACAAAATGAAGTATTGGACTTTAACTGAGATCGTGACTAAACGGAATAAAAAGCAAGAAATTAATATGAGTAATCTCCTTCTAGTTTTGTTTGATAAAAAGTGGGAAAAGAATGATTCAGTGTTACCGTGTTGTTAGGTGACGATGTGAGTGAGGTTGCATGACTACCACCACAACAGTAATCACCATCATGTATCACCAAAGGTCGTTTTTCGTAAAAAGAACGCCTGTTAACAGTGGCTTCAGCGGTCTTCCATTTAACCCTATGTATTTCTTATCAGTTCTAGCAGTCCACAAGCTATGTAGTCAAAGGAGGAGTGTGACAACGTATTTTACAGTCTCATGGACGTTAAACTGACTAGCGGCTAAGGCCACTATAAATAGCGCATACGCCATCTGCCGAATAAATTTTCCTAACTCGATTATGTGACGCTTTTTGTATCAGAGTGAACTAACTTTCTATCCATTTTTGATATACTTAGTCGAAGTTACAAACGGAACGGAGCAATGAATCAATCAATGGAACTTGCGATGTGAAATATGAAACAAGCTGCCTATCAAGCAGTGTTGGGCTTTCCGTTGCTTATTGCTTTGCCAGAAAATGGTTAAAATACTTTTCAACAGAACAAATGTCTTGAATCTTTTTTCAAATTCACTTAATTTAATTTGGAGATCGTAATTCGCGTCGTAAGTTTTCGAAATCGATTTATCATGTTTTCTACATTTCGCTCAGATAGATACTGATTATTGAAAAATTGAAATCTCTTCCTTTTATACAATTCTTTATTAATTATCAATGATGATAATTATGGATCCTTCAACGTTTTTGAATGTTTGACAATTGAAAATAAATTTCATCATTGAATAGTTTGCATAGAAATATCTAGTAGTAGAGTATTTAAAAACTGGGCATTCTCTCTGTTGCCTCATTGAGTTTAATCGTATTATTTCCCATCTCTCCTTAATAATACGTTTTTAGTAAATTAAATTATGTGAAAGTTGTTTCTTAACATTCTTCTTGATTAAGTAATCCTTGTCTAATTCTGGAACTTCTCAAAATTCTGAATTTGATTGTGTATTATTTCTGTTCCCCAGGATTTCATATCGTAACTAGCAGTCAAATATGATTGAACAGATTATCAACGAGTGGTTGTCAAATTTTAAAAGTCTAAGCTCTGGCGAACAGCAGTCGTTTTCAACTTCTACTGCTCGCAATAATGACGTAGTCACCGCTTTATACTCGTATTTAGATGACATTAATAAATATAACGGGGTAAATTCCGCAATCTTACCACCCTCGAAAATCAATATCTCGTTTAATTGATCTGTTTGTTTCCAGATTATTTGTGTCGTTGACGTATGCGACGTTTTATTCAAGTACTACAGATCCAATGAACCTGAATTGAAACGATTCACTTTACAATATTTGCCGCAGATTTTATATTTGTATTTAAATGCTGTTGCAAATTCTGATAAAAAAGTTGATACTTCCTCCTATTTTTTTCGCTTGAGTTGTGGCATAATGATGAATTATTACTTTTTCTCTTATTTTCAGACTAATCGTATCATTGAGACGTTAATAATTAGTATTTATAATTTAGAAGTAGTCGACGACTACGGCCAACCAAAAATACTGTCCTTTAGACTGCCTTCATTAGCGGAGTCTTCCATTTACCACGAAGTAAGTGTGTTAGTTCATTCGTCAAGTTATTGGTTTTAAACACGAATTATTTAAGTTCTAGCGTGATCAGTAAAATCCAAAAGAGAAAATAAAGTTAACAAACTCGCGAAAATCCTATTATTTGACTAAAAAATTTGTTAAACAATAATTGAAGGTAATTCTTAGGGTTCAATGATTTGAGGAGTTCTGATTTTTCCAACTTGCTACCGCATATTCTTTCTGGTACACCTCGACATTAATTGAAGTTTCTGAACTCTTCTCAAGTATTCGTCGTTCAAAGAAGTATTTTTTTGCTCGTCGTTTAGTTGTGCATTCTGCAATGGTAAGATAAGCGTATTTCCGAGGAAAAGTACGTTAGAGGAAATGTTAAGCCTTAATGGAATAGTAATGCTGGTTTTTACTTGAGATATTATGAAAATAGCTCTTATGAAAATCATTTTATTCTATAATGTTGAGAATCTTTTTAAGTTAAGTTGTTTGTATCAAAATTATCCATATTCATATTTTCTCCTTAAAATCCACTAAAAATTCGGTTTTCCGTCCATTTTTTAGGTTTTTTTTTTTTTTTTTTTTAATTTTTTTATATATCTTGAGGTACTAGGATTTTGAAATACAAAATTTCTATCAAGTCTATTATTTTTTGTATCACTTACTGTGATAGCAAGGAGTAAACTGTTTGTGTTCATATATTCAAGTTACTCGACTTTCATAGCTGATAGTTCTACTTTTTTATCGACTGCGTACGCAAAAGGTTATATGTGTGTATATTTCCGGAACTAACGGAATTTCGTTCGGTTAGAATAAGTGTAACAAGTGTCTTACTTTATAGATTTTAATGAAAGTAGGCTCAAAATATTCCTGATAATTCGGAAAATGTCCTAGGCAATTCACATTTGAAAATTAAAAGATTGAAAAGGTGTAATTGATGAAAATGAGAATTTAAAGATTGAAAAAGTTATTTTCATAAATTTGGCCATATCCACTAATAGTTTTTTTTCTTTTCTTTTTTCAATAAAATTTATTTTAAATTCAATTACTAGAACAGAAAATTGAATTGTTTTGCACATGTATGCCACACCTCTTTCCATAGTATTTGAAATTCTAATACAGATTGAAATGATATTTTATGATCTGATTCGTAATCTGTTAGGATTAGTTACGTTGCAAAAAGGCTGGTCATTTGGGAAAGACAAATTCTCAATGTTTGCTTGTAGTTGTTGGAAAGGTCGCCCGGTCTTTAGTTTAATTTAACTCATACCGAACTAGCTTCGCGTGCGTTCCTATTGAATTGCAGAATTTTACCAGCTTCGTTGCTTCCTTCTTAATTTAAAATATTTTAGTAAAATCAATTTAAAATATTCTAGTAAAATTTATGCTTTAAAATGTGATTTTTTATATACTCCGTTTTTCAGCCTGTAAGTTTGGCACCTGCATCGCTAACTGAATCCGCCCTGAAACGTCTAGAACGTCGTGATTCGCAACTCGTCCGATGGGGCCCTCTGCAACCAGTAGAAAAGCTAATTGCCCAAAATAGGCTGTCTGTTTTATCGGAACTTCTGTTCTGTTATAATCGTCAAATAACGTCTCTGCCGCCGACATCGCTGAGAAAACTGTGCGAAATAACTTCCAAGTATGTGCATTCCTTGACTAAAATATTCACTCGTTGAATGCATTCATCCATCCTTGTGCTATTTGGTTTCGATAGAATTATGAATCAAGGTTTCTCCGAAACACCTCATGATGCTTTAGGATATAGACGAGCATCTATTACTGTTACCGAAAATGTTAAACCTCGACGAATCGTTGTGTCGTCGCCATTTCTGTGTCAACTGCTTTACAATCTTTTTTATGCCATGTAAGTGCGATATACTCAACATATTGTAGATGTGAAATGAATTAAGGTATATAATTCTTCATTTGTGTTCAGGTTCAACGAATTTAAAGACAAACCAAGATTGGTAATTGATTCTATTGAAGCAGTGGCTACCCGAGCTCATTATCAGGGATTGAATGATGTTATTATGATCACAAATGCTATCATAAATCGTTATCGTTCGTTCAATGCGGGTAACTTGACTGAAGTTCTGTCTAATTTGTTATTTTTACCGACTGCGAAAGGGGGAGATTATATGTTTGATATGTCTATCTCCGGAACTAACGAAATTTCGTTTGCTCATAACAAGTGTTTTACTTTATAGATTTTAATGAAAGTAGACTCAAAATGTTCCTGACCATCCGAAGAATGTTTTAGGATATTTATAGTTGAAAATTAAAAAATTAAAAGGGTGTAATTAAAGAAAATGAGAATTTAAAGATTGAAAAATTATTGTCTTAAATTTAGCCATATTCACCAATAAGAACTACTCAATCAGATTAACGCAGTTGGTTTTTTTTAAGGTTTTTCTTTTTTTTTAAATAAAATTTATTTGAAAGATATTTAATGTTGTATCCCACGGATTTCATTTTTTTCAAAGGTAAAACTGAAGCTGCTCCTGTAGGTGTTAGCGTATCGGTTACCAGTACTATTCCAAGCACCACCACCACTACTCTTTCAAAGTCGATGATTACGAATGCTTCGTTTCGTACAAAAAAATTACCAGGTTTGTTTTCGTTCTACATACCATGTTTAACTGTGGAAATTTTATTTGTCGGTTCGTATGTGGTTCTAATGTCAGCAATTTTGAACTTTTTTCTCTAGCATTTATACATATAAACTTAGAGCAAGTTATATTAAAGAAAACCGGAAAGGTCAATTAGAAAAAGAAATAATTGATCGTTGGTCGTTACTCACTGCTCGATGACAATAGCCTTGTAACATGTGACTAGTTTTATTGTCATTTTGTTTGTCTTATTCATTATACAAATTTTTTCCGAGGCTACTTGTGAGAAGTTTTTGTTAAAGTATTGAAATATTGAGCGAAAATTTAAATTTAAAAACTATTTGATATCGAGTAAAAATCATTTTCTGAAAATAATTAATTATTCCAAAATATTTCAGTTATTTTACTTTATTTTAAAATGTGATGAAATTTGTAGAAACTGAAAAAATTTCTTTGTAAAAAATAATTAATTTTCGATCCTTGAAAATAAAACAAAACTAACTTAATGAAAAATAAATTGTCTTGAATGATCAGTGGCTAATGTAAGAGTATGTTGTAAATGAGAGTATATTATGTATATAAAATTTACAGGAATTTCTGTTTGAAACTTCTGAGATTTTTCATCTTTTACATAAGAACTCTTGTTTTTAGATATTGATTGAATTTTTCAACTAATTCTCTTGAATTCAGAGATTAAAACTGTAGTATTTCGCCATCTTTTTTTGTTTTCGTTGTTATGTGTCGATGCTAACTCAGTGTGTTTAAATCAGAAGTCATATTTATTTATTTATTTTTTTACAGAGGATATTCCTATTCAAGATCCGTTACAAGACGGAGCGGATAATCTGGGTGCCATTTCCGAAGAGAAAGAAGAGAACAGCAGCACTCCAGAAATTCATCCTCGTAGAAGTTTGCCGAAAATGGCGGCAAGCTTTGGTAAAAAAACTAAAGAGAAAATTGCCATCGCTGTGAAAAGTGGTAGTGTAACGAGTATGAAAGGTTTGTTTCATTTGATCGATATTTTTCTCCTTTCTTTTATTTATTCATTTTTTTAAAACGAGAAACTCGTTTTTTGGCCTCATTTCTCCCGTATAAATTATTACAAAAATGCATCATGAAAGTGCGTGACGAATTTTATGGACTCGGAAGGGAAGGGATCAAGGTGGAGTCCTCCGTGAGGTACTAAACGCTTAGTCTTGGATTCAGACAGGTAGCGGTATGGAATCTTTTTATAAGGTGTTAAGCGTGAAGTCTAAAGCCAAGGGTTGGAGTCGACCGGTGAGGTGCAAACTTGCCGATAAATAGAATAGACATAGGAATTTTGGATTGACTTTTTCCAGGTACAGCAATTGGTTCGATATACTCTGTGTCCACGAAAGTGGGAGGTAGTCTTTCAACTGAAATTCCGTTAAACGCGCACGTTCCCAGAGATTTTAATTACCTATACCTCATTCTATCCGTTAGGTGTTGAATCCTGGTGGACCGAGTTCTTTGGCTCCCAGAAACGTGTCTTGAATTTCATTCTGCAAGAATTAAAGTGGAAGCATTAGGAGGTTCCGGAGGTCGAGTCGTCGCGCGTTTGTGTGATTTTTTTCTTCCTTTTTTATTAATCATTACTTGTCAAATATTTTAGGTATTTCAAAAAATAATTCAATTTTAACGAATGGCGGCGATGCTTCCGAAACTGACGAAAGTGGTATCGATATCGGAGGTTCCGACATTTCGAATCTCGCTACTTTGGAAAACGAAAATACGACGACTCCATTCAGTAATCGAAAGTCAACTCTAAATAATACTGTAGATATAGACGTTTCGAGATCGATGCAAGTGAGCTCTGTTTAGCCGCAGTACTTCAATATGCTAGTTTTCTTATACTCGTAGTTAATATCTTTTTCTTGTTTCTTTCGTTTTATCTATTTATTTATTTACTTTTCATTTTGGTGATTCTTTTGCTGAAAGCGTAATAGATTTTTCATCTGCGGTTTGGTATCCATGTGAACGTTTGTTTCATTAACGTTATCTTCACTTTATAACCTTCTTTTTATAGTTACTTGATCGAGTGAGTGGATATCTGAATGCAAGAAGCAAATAAAATATTCATGATGGACGCGCTGAGAGAAGAAATTTTCTGAAAGTAGATAAGCGTTGTTCGGATTATCTTGTGTTACTATTTTAAGAAAAGTCGAGATCGATGCGTAGTTTGATTGTGCCAGTTACTTTGCTGTCTTACTGCCGCAGCTGATTATATTACTAATATTACACTAGCATCAAGTTATTCTGAATTTTTTATCTACAAGTTCTAAACAAGATGACTGCAAACTGATGGATAAATTGTTTCATTTGTAAATGCATTGAATTCGATTTCTGAAGAAGATTTTTAATGCTCCGCAATTTTCCATCACCAAATCACCTTCATCAGGCTTATGAGTTCTTCTGTGTTAAGTGAACTTCTTCCACGATCTAATCTGTAGTAATTTTTTTGTAACTGATATGCATAGCAGTAATGCTGTGGGAACATGCCTTAAGTATCTTCAATTTAAGACTATATCCCTCTTGCTTTTAACTCTCGGAGCATTAAGTAGATTTTATTTTTGTTTTGTCACTTGATAGCTGGCTAGAGGTTTATTAAATCATTTGTGTAATCATTATAACTGTAATAGTGTACGTGTGATATTACCTTTAGCGTGCCTATTAAATTTTCTTGCAACCTCTGGCATCTAAATCGCTCATACGTTCTGCAGTGGTTAGATTTATTTGTTCAGAAGACCCGTGATCAATTTATTGATTTTATATATATATATTATAGTGTTTTCTTATGAAAAAAATTCTACCTTTAAATGGTCATTTTTTAATTTCATGTAAATTTCCCCAGCTCTGTAATGGATGGTATCTGTCGGTAGTTTTTTTGTGATGAAACTGACAAAAGAACACTCAAATTTTGATTTTTTTAAATATAGTTTTTAATTGGTCTTTTAAAACATGTTAAGAAAGTCTGTTTTTACTTATTGCATCCAGATATCCATACATAACTCAAGCTTTCATGCATTAATAGTGGCTAAAGAGATATTAAATTTTCGGTATTAGAAAAATATTATCTTTAGAGGTTGTTTTGTTACCATTCAAAATCACTTGTACACGAACAGAAAGATATCTTGAAATTAGACTGGAATTCATGTACTTTAGTAACTAAATAGTAATTTCCAAACTTAATTTTTGAGTATTTTGATTGAAATTTTTCAGTTGATAGGAAAAGCAAAGGTTTTCGTTTTCAAAAAGGGGTAAGGATGTCGAATTTTATCAGAAGCTAAAAGTCAGTTCTGCTCGAGGAGCTCTTTTAATTGTGTTTGCTGTCATTTGAGTATTAAACGTGTAAATTTTTACGTACCTTCCTATTCTTAATGAGGTACAAGAGAAACTTCATAACTGGCCTGAAAATGAGAGGAGGTATAATGTAGCCTGTTTCTTCGTATCTTGTTTTAATTTACAAATGACAAAACGATTCATGAATTAAATTGAAATTGGAATAATGCAAGTTAACGTTGGTTATTTTAAATTTACTAAAAACCTTCGTTTAAAATGTTATTCATGAGCGTGAATGTAGTCTTGGTAATTACTTGACTTTTAATTGTGTTCATGACTATTTGGCAAAGTTTAATCCTTTTTCATAATTTGATATCTCTTGTCTCTATAGCTTTTAGTATTTTTTTGTTATCTTATTTGTATTTAGCGTTCAACAAGTAGAACATATTTGCAGTATTTTTCAAACTGTGTGTAATGTTCTCCAATGTTTTTTTTCGCTTTCTTAATAAGTACATCAGAAATTATATTTGAATCTATTTTGGCGTACATGAAGCTAATTCGAGCAAAAGATCATTAATTCTTTGTGATAAACACGCGTTTTTAGCAGGTTTTCTTTTTATAATGCTATTGTGCTACTTATGAGTCAAAAGTCAAAAATTCTTGTTTTAAATATGTATACTTACCCGATTGTATGTACCGTCCGCAGTTTCGAACTTCGTCACTAAGTGATATAATTTCTATAACATTAGGGATTTCTAGAGTCTTATGTTATGAAATTCGAATAGATTTTTCTTAAGCGAATTTCAACGTTTTAATGTCATTTCTACGATCGCGGCTTAATATGAAGAAAAAAAGAAGAAAAACCGAAAATTTTCGTTTCTTTTCCCCGTTCATAACTGATCTCTCTAAAATAACAGTATATTGCTCTAATTATCGACCTAACTGTTGTGTATATTTGTATGAATTATTTAGTTGTTTTTTTTCTTTTCCCAAATATTCGGTTCAACGGTTTTGTTTGAAAATGTATTTCTAATTAGTGGTAAAATGTCTCGAACGTTTGTTTCTTTTTGTTTAATGAAGAAATGATTAGATTCAAATTAACTTCCTTTTTTTTATTTATTGTTCATTGAAAGTTTATTTGGATGTAAACTGGCTCAAGTACTCGCTATTCAGTAATTGAGAATTATGTTTGGTCCAAAATAATATTACTGTTGAAATTTTTTTTTCTTTTTCTTTTAATTGATTATATTTTTGCGCGATTTCTTGAAGGCTAATAAATGAAACACTTTTGTATTTAAACTCGATGAATATGATGATTTTTTAATTTTCATTGACTTTTCTGTTATTTATGAACGAATTTTACCGACTTGAAATTTTTGTGACTGAGTTCTCTTCCTGATAAATTATTTTCATCATTTTGTTGATATGACGTTATCACTATGTTATTTAAGTTAATATTTTGCATTTTCCTCCCTATTTTTCTTTTCATTATAAACTGCGTATCGAATTTTTTATTGTTGCATCGTGTTCGTGGTGTTTCTAATTTTCGAATCGAAACATTTTCTGAGAGATTTAAATTTTTACAAAATTTCTATCAACTGTCAGTAGTCTATTGTAAAGTATTTAAATCCATTCCAGATTAAGAAATGCGAATGGACATTCTAGTTTATTTGAAGTCGTTTGATCAAGTAGCGCGATGAAAGATTTTCTCTGTGTAGGATGGATTGGAACTGTTACAAATATTGAAAATTGAATGAAAAAATGTTGTGCATGTTCAGAAAATTGTGAAATTTGAGATAATTAGAGGAAAAAAAGCATTTAAGGTTGAAAGCAGTTTTAAATGAAAGTAGGAAAAATAATAAGAAAGATCGAGAGGATGTAGCGGTTGTTCTCAAAAAACTCTAAATAAGGAAAAAATGTAGCAAAAAGTACTTTTTCGATTTTCTCCGTCGTTGATTGTGGTGTTTGTCCTCAAAAATTTCGAGGAAATGAGGCACACGGAGAGTGTTACGAACTGGTTATAAAAATCGTTTAGCTTTATGTCTTAATCACCGAATGAAAAATATACAGAATTGTTACTTGAGCTGAAACGTCGGGCACAATTTTTCAAAATTAATTGTGGCCTTGTGTGACTTCTAGTTTATAAAATATTTTTATCGAATGAATGGATGTCCACTTGCAAGCGCTATTTAAGTGGTCTTCATGATTGCCTTTTTCTCAAAACATTGAAATTGAACATTCATAGATCTCAGTATGTGGCATAGATATTTTGTGGTGTAATTTATTCGCAGGTTCTCAGTCGAGTCTTTTATTCAAGAATTACTGGCGGTTTTCTCCACCTGGAGAAACCGACAGGAAAGGCATTTCCCGCAAGATTTTATTTTATAAAATTGTAGTTTGGAAATTGGTTATTATATTAAGTACAATCTTGGGAAAATTGGTGATATGTTTAATCATTATTATTATTATTATTAATTATTATTATTATTTATTATTATTATTATTTTTTTTATTATTATTACTATTACTAGTTCTTTTTTTAAACACTTGTTTTGTTTCTATTTATCGTTAAATTATTTTTTCTCTTTACTTCAAATTGTAGGTCCGTTGAAATTCTGTACTTGATATTGTTTGTTATTTATGTATACGTTACCGTTTATTATTTTGTTCTATTAAAATTTTTTTTCTCCTTGTTGAAATTGTTGTTTGAATTGTTTGGGAGTTCGTCACGTTGAAATTGAATTTTGAAATTGGAAAAATTTCGTGTTGTCCGAGCTGCAAATAACATGTACCTATGACTGTCGCCCTTGACTGGCTTCTTTAAAAATTCAGTTTTTATATAAAATACGGTGTTTTTATGTTTCTCGTGTGAATCAAAATTCAGAATTTCTTTTATGAAAATGCAATTTTATAGACTTAAATCATATTTTATTGTATTGAAGAAAATTTCTGGCTGAAAATTAAAAAAAAAGACTAAAAATATTAAGTTACTTACCTAGTTAAAGTTTTGTTTGAACTTGATGAATCCACTGCTGGTGATTAACTTATTTTGATGTTCCAACAAAAATGTCAGAAGTTTGAGGGCTTTTAGCTCAATTCATCGCTAAAATTGTCATTTTTTATTTTGCTTGGAAGGTATTTTTTTTTTGGTTCCAAAATAAATAAACGGGTACCTAGATACCTATGTAAACTTATTGAATGGTACCATTCGGAATGAATCGTTGAACAAAAATCATGATTACTTAATTTCCACTGAAGAACATATGGGGAGGGGGTGAACAACTCTGCATTTATGTAACCAGTTTACGATATTTTATTTTCCGCGGAAGGGTTGACACTGTATTGATACCAAATACCAAGGGCTTGTTTTGATTTCTCGAAATTGAGCTGGATGTCAGTCTGGGGGTCTAAGAAAGTTCATAAATCAACCTGGCAAATAAAATGCCCATTGATGTTTAACTTTTGTGTTTACTTTTAGAAAGCGTAAATAACTAAATAAGACGGTAAATATGACAACAGAAACCTGACACCGGCACCAGTTTACATCTCTCGAGTAGGGGCAGGATGGTATCAAGCCGGGATAACACTTTCGACACTTTTGTGGCAAATAAAACAAACCTATACAAAATAATTTTTTTAAATTTGGTATCTGTAGTTTCGTGATACTTTAATTTTGTTCAAGTTGTGTTTGACATTGGTTACAAGTCTGGAAATTTTCAGCAGTTATTCCAAGCCATTCGGGTTTCTTTTTATACGCTTTTATTCTATTCACTCAATTTGTTGAAGTACACCTGATGACCAACTCCAGCGCTGCTTTCACGTGTTGCGACACATGCACACATACACTTATATACGTTTTGTCAGTTGTTTTTTCAATTTTTGTTCGTTTCTGTCTCGGAAAAAAAAGTGAGAAATTTTATTTTCTTTTTCGCCATTACTTTTTTATTCAAATTATAAAAGCGTATTTTTTAAAAACTCGTTTTCAACTTAACTTATTATATGCTTTTATTCTACTGCTCAATTTGTTGAAGTACACCGGATGACTAACGTCAGTGCTTTCACGTGTTGCTACACACGCACACATACACACATATCCGTTTTTATCAGTTGTTTTTTTCAATTTTTGTTTGTTTTTGTTAGTGATGTTAAAATTCTCAAATTTTCAATATCGATAATATCGGTATTGTCGATATTGCATCGATATTTTAACATCACTACTAGGCTAGTAAAGAGTCTTCTGTATTTTTCCGTGAACTTATAATTCTATTCATTTTCTATGTCCTATAATTTTCCTGAATTGAATCATTCCCATTTCACATTTTTGTAAAATTAAATTGAAATTTGAAAATTACTTTTTAGTTTTTCCTAATTTCTTTTGCTTTTCTCAAGCTTATCCAATATCAAAACCTTTGACTATATACATACTGGACTGCTAATACTGATAAGAATAACACAGAGTCTAATGAACAACCTGTGAAGTTGAGTCAGACACCCGTATCCCCGTTGAAAATGTTAGTTTACTGGTTTGCTGTTTAAAAACATAGAGTTACCTGATCCGCATTTAACCGAATTAATTACAAATTTCTATGTAAAAATTAGAATTAGACGTATTTGTAAGAATATTTCGCAAGTAGATAAAAACATTCATCATACAGCAACAAAAAATATTATTTTTATGCATCAATAGCTGTGTTTGACAGGATTACACTAACTTACACCAGCCTACACCAGTAGAGACATTCCACAAATATTCAAGTAAAACTTGGTGTAAAGTCATATAACATTCTGAAATTTGTGGAATCGCCCCCCTGGTGTAGGTTGGTGTAAGTTGGTGTAGTCCTATCAAACAGAGCTAATAAATCAAATTTTAAATTGATTTAACTGAAATTTTTGAACTTCTGAGTTTTATAAAATTCGTAATTAAAAGCAATAATTGTGCTAAGAAGAGACCTAGTCAAAGGAAAAGACAATAAGTATTAATAAATTTGATAATGAACCAACATTTTGAACAGGGATACGCCTGTTTGTTTTGAACACAGCTTTTTATCAGTATTAGCAGTCCAGTATGTATATAGTCAAAGATCAAAACCCAAATGTGCCAAATTGATTATGGAAATTGGAAAAAGATTGATATCGATATTTGAAATTCATATTGATATTTTTGATATTTGATCCATGTCGATATATATCGATATATATCGATATTATATCGATAATTTAACATCACTAGTTTCTGCATCAGAAAAAAAAGTGAGAAATTTTATTTTCTCTTTCGCCGTTATTTTCTTCTTAAAATTATAAAAGCATATTTTTTAAAAACTCATTTTTACCCTAACTTATTCTCCTCATTTTATGCGGATTTTACATACCTACTTGAGTAAAGAATCAGAAAAATCTTACAATTTTTTATATGCTCCAACATTTGGTACCTTATACCTATCTAAAAACAAGATTATAGATAAGTAAGTTGAAATGTTTTAGCTGTTATACATGACTACAAATTCCGAATATAACAATACTATAGTTATATATAGATTATAGTGGTACGAGACCACTATGGGAAGGTTGTTATATTATGTGTATTTAACATCTGAGGACTAAAAAAGTATTCAAGGACTGTGACAACAACTGTCAGCAACTGCTGCAGCCTAGTCCCTTATCTGCCTACATGGTTGGCAGGAACTTCTGGGCATAGCTCACAATACTAGCGGCGATATCCATACCTAGTCTTCCAAGACAAGTTGTCCCTGGTGATCTGTAAAAAAAATAATTAGTGACATACAAACACATAAGTATACTGTTATGATCTTTGTTACTACTAACTTAAGTACTTAATCACAAAATTTAAAAAGATACAAATCAACTAAGGGAAGATAACTTAGGTTCTTCTTTTTGATTTGAGAAGCTCATGGGTTCCCAACCTGTGAGTTGTATCATGATCAAACTGCTAGGTCTATAGGATGGGAAGTGGAGGTCAATGGTTGGCGCCATAAAGGAGTGACTCTGTAAGGAAGAAATAAAATTGGGATAGCAAGTTTGCAAACAAAATTGAGCTAATAAACATTTTCTCAAATTCTGGTCATTTGGATTGCAATTAGCTATCACCTCTCACTCGCTTTATCTTGAAAAGGTTGCTCACTGGTGAGGGTAAGTGTATGGCAAGCAAGTGCTGTTTTGTCTTTAAAGATAGCTCTACCCCAATAGTGCCACAGTTCATTGGAGTTTGGTGGTGATTTAGGTGTTAAATGTATTTTTTACAGATCTTATTTGACTAAAAGTTAGCTTGGGGGGGGGCTAACTTTTGTGTTGACAATGCTTAGCTCTAGGGGAATTAAGAACTTTAAAGGTCAGCTCACTATCTTTGTGCTTGGCAACCTTATGTCAGTATGGCGTATTTGCCGATCACATGGTATCAGCAGGTTGTAGACTCCTAGTTTTGTCATAATGTCTAAGACATGGACAATATCTCCAACTTTAAGTTGGAAATTTACTGTACAGTAAACATTGCTTACCCCTTTTGGGATTTTATGTCTCAAGTATGGAAGATAGAGGCCTTTCCTTGCCACCCAATGCTCTTGTAAGTTTTCTTGGTCCTTTCTCCATAGATTCTGCAAATTTTTTACCATTAAAGTTGTTTAAAAGTTTATCTAGATCTAAAGTGAAATTTTGGAGTTTTGCATGTGTGCTGGGGTTAATGTACTCTATTCTGCCTCATTAAAGGCTGAACAGAGTGATCGCTCATTCATCATCACTTGTATTTTTTAAGTGCTGCTTAAAAATTGTGACGATGATATGAGTTTGACCCCATTACACACTCGAGTGACTGTTTGTAGACTCCTATGAGTCTTTCATACTCCCAAGGAGCTTTGGGCAGTAGAAGTGCCATGTTATCCCTTTTTGCAACAGTTTATCTTTAATGGTGCTGGCAGATGTTATTGCCTTCTAGAACTATGGCAAATGATTTGCTATCAGCTTGAAATAAGATGTGCTATCTTACAGCATCACTTTTGGCATTTCATGGTCTGCAAAGAACATTTGAAATACCACCCAGATTTCTCCTGTTATGAGTGATGACAAGGAGACAAAGTATACAGCTCTCATCAAGAAACATGTGAAATATTAACACCCACTTTTTATAAGGTGGTGTTGTTGGTGCTGCAGGGCCTTTTTTTTTTTTTGGTAAATACTTGTCAAAGACCGAGAATGGATGAAAAACATCCACACCTGTATAGGTGAATGGATGTGTCAAAGGCACTAGCTTTAAGTCTAGTATTCCTGAGTGTGTGGGCTGTGTGTAAGGCCATTTATCTAACCTTTTGCACATCATGCAGGCTCTTTTGAGAATGCCAGGCAATAGCTGTGTTGCTTTGGGTACAAAATACATTCTACAAAAAGCTGCCATTGTAAATTTTGTACCCACATGACTATTTAATGTATGTACATTTAATAGTAATAGCTTTTTAGAGGGCTGAAATTTGGCGTTCTTGTAGGAGTAGGTTACTCGATTATTTCTGTAAAATTTCAGCTATATATCTATAGTAGTCTAATTTTGAGTAATTTTTGATTTTTAATTTCAATTTTCATATTTGTGGCAAAGCAAACTTTAAAAAATTTTAAGTGGTCAAAGTTTTCCAAAAATTCTGAAACTCGTCAGAATAATGGAGGATGATTACCAGATTAAGCAGGTAAAATTTCACTTTCTTATATCAATTTTTTTTTTTTAAGTTTTCCTAGTGATCTGTACCCATAAAAAACAAATTAAAAAATTTTAAACTGCAAAAATTTTCAAAAAATTTTTAAATATGGGACAATGATAGGGAAATTGTAACTCAATTATGTGATTATGCAATTTTTTGTACACACTGAATAAAAAGTTGCATAACTACACATTGCAGATGTTATTGAGAAAAAAACATTGACGCATGAAAAGTTGCATACCCAAACAAATTTAAAGAAACTGTTATGACAAAATTCTGCCATAAAGTGAAGTACTGCACCAAGTGCGGTTCAATGGAGAGGATGAAATAAAATTTTGGAAATTTAAAAATTTTTTTGATTTGTTTTAAAAGCATGGTATAGACTATAAAAAAAGTTTCTAAAAAACAAGGATGAAGGTACTGAAGTGAAACTTTACCCGTTTAATCAGGTAATCATCCTTCATTATTGTATACCAAGTTTCAGAATTT
Organism: Ericerus pela; assembly: GCA_011428145.1. NCBI lineage: Eukaryota > Metazoa > Arthropoda > Insecta > Hemiptera > Coccidae > Ericerus > Ericerus pela. Next base: position 16,547 of record WOFM01000993.1, read on the forward strand.
TTTGAGAACTTTTACCATTAAAAATTTTTAACATTTATTTTTCAAACATGGAAAAATTATAATTAAAAATTAAAAATTCCTCAAAGTTAGATTATTACAGATACAGAGCTGAAACTTTGCATGAATAATAGAGTAACCGACTTCTGCAACTCTGCCAAGATTCAGCCTTGTATCTCTTTTTTCAAAATTTTTACATTTGAAGGTTTGGGTTACGTGACTTTTGGGTCACCCGGTTTAACACAGGACGCAAGTGAAATGAAAAGTAGTTTCACATTTGAGACAAAGTATCCCATTCCTCCGAAACAGTAAAATTTTTAATCTCATTTTGATATATACAAAATTTGTGTTTGTTGTAGTTTTTGAATTGATAATTATATTTATTCGTTCATTTAATTCAACTATTTGAAATAATAAATAAATTCTCATTATTGTCAACGGGCCTGAACATGTGCATGCAAATTTGGATTTGGAACTACAGGAGTGAGGACAACAGCTTCAGAAGTGGTCTCACTTCTAATAGCAGCATTTAGATGGGTGCGCCTCTTCGATCATATTTAAAACTCTGTTTGTCAGCTCGTGCAAACTTCACACTTGTGGAATCACATTTACTTTTTACACTAATTAGAGAATTTACTACACTGAAACTTCGCATTCTCTCATGAGACATTGCTGTTTTATCTAGGTCCCTTGATTTACTGTACCTACTTAAACCTGTGCAAAATTTCCCAGGTAAAAATTTGCAATTTAGATATTTTCCCATATATTTATTACTTTTTTTGAGGTAGGTCTGGTCAAGTTCATTATTGAAAATTTGAAATTTTCTGACAAAAAAGTTTCCTTTTGGTTTCTGCCTTGGAAATTAAATTGCTTCTTCAAAAAATTGGTGCTCAACTTTTTAAATTCAAAGTCCAGCTTGTAAATAGTACTGGAAGTTTCGCACTTTCGACCATACGGAAAGAACCTAATTATTAATTACACCGAATTTTTGTCTTCTTTAAATTTTTCCTCATATAACATTTCAAAAGAATGGTATTCTGTTTTTTAAATTAAATTCTGAGTTTTTCTATTTCCCGCTTGTAACGGTTTCCTGCATAATACGTTTTTTGTTTTGCTGTGGTCCCTTGAAAAAGGTATTAAGGGTTGTTGGAACTATTTGATTATTGTACATGAACTAGTTGGCTACACTGATATATCGTCTGAATATATTCTCTATGTTATTGGTTATATCGACCACTATCGATAAAGAACTCTTTGTTCAGTCGTATTACTAATACGACTTGCTTTTCTTTTGTTGTTCTCTATGAGTACAATAAATATTCTTGGTGCGGTAAATGTGTCTTACATATTTTATTTCTAATTAATAATTTCATCACTTCTTATGAGTACATCAAAACCCCCTTGATGTCCAATATGGTGGAGGCGCCGGGTACTTGACAATAATGGAAAATGGGATTATCTCCCGAGGTGAAGATTCCGCCAGGTATTCAAAAATTATGGAGTGAAAGGAGGAAAATACGTAAGTCGGTAAATATATTAAATTAATCAGTGATCACTGTAATGGCCATATATATAAATAAATAAATAATATCTGTCGACAGAATCTATAGGCTTAACTTAACTATTTAATATATTTTAGTTGTTAGCCTAGACTTACGTACGGAGAAATAAACGGGAGAAATGGAGAATATATATATATATATATATATAGATATAAATATATTTACGTGCACGGTAGTAATAGTTAATGATATTATGGAGTGTTTGAAAAACCATGGTTATGAGATGTGCATCTGGTTGTTGATCGGTGAGAAACACACCACTTGGAGAATGGCAATTTTTAAAGGAGAGTATAATATACGTATATAATTAGTGTGGAGAATGGAGTTATATTTGTTTGTCATTGTCGGTGGTCATTGGAGAAACGCCGTACAATATACTGTAAGAGGTGATGAAACTGGAGATTTGGAGGTTTAATGGAGAAAATTGGAGAAATAAATAAATAGATAAATCAATTGCGTAATATTTGGAGTATGGAGTTAAAGGAGAATTGGAGATGTGATCGAACTATTTATATCGAAAGTTTGAGAAAACAAAAGAGCGGATGTAGGATGATGTAATACGCAGCATTCTCTGTTACGCGTTTACATTCACACCACTACATACGCAAGTACGTACAAATAAAGGAGAAACGGAGAATAGCAGCTGCAAGGAGAAGTTTAAAGTCGTCAGCAATATTGTCGACAATGGCCCGAACGTGGTTGGCAGGCACCAACCTTATCTAAATAGCTAAAGGAGGTAGTAACAAAAAAAACACGGAGAATAAAATGTTCGAACAACGGAGATACATATACACTTATACATATAAGGAGAAACAATGTTGCACACACGCACAAGTAGGTATCGCATCGTGAGCACGATATACACTCTACTGTCGTGTGTTCGAGTAAAGGTTCATCTGGTTTGATTGTATATAGACAATCTGCAATAAACGGCAAGGCCCAGGCATGTCTTATGAACCGAAGTCACATACGAGTCAAACAAATTAAAAGGAGACAGCAATACTAAGTCTTTTGTTCTTTGCTGAATGCATTTTTTTTGGAGAATTGAGATAAGGAGAACTGGCCAATGAGGGTGAAGGATTGGAATCAAATCATTTTTGTGGGAATTGATTGGTGTTGCTAAATTACGACGCAAATTCTAACTCTGTCCGACAACGAGCTGGAGATTTGGTGACGAGCTCATTCACATTGTAACATCCTGACGATGAACATTCAGCAGTCGGTGCAGTTTTTAACTTTTATATTCCTGTTGTGGAATGTTATACTCATATGTAATATTTTGTTGTATTTGGTTCGGCGATTTTTTAATACGATTCTAACAACTGCCATCTATGGGCTAACTCTGCAATTCTATCGAAAAGTTTTAAAGTATCGGTACACAGGGAGCCGTCAATTTTCTTAATTAATTGAAGATAAATTCTTGCTCGTGATATAAGCGCTCAATGGAGAAGGAGATGGAGAAGGAGAGGTGAAGCGTAAAATTAAAGGTTCCCCCGAATATTCAGAATGCCTTTATGGTTCGGAGATTTTTAATAAAAGCCAGTAAAGCCATTTGGTGATTAGTGAGCGGATTCAAATGCGAAACGGAGTAGCAACTAAGATGGTAGGATCGAGTACAATTTTTCTTTGGAGTGATATTTTTTTTACCATCATGGCTCAAGGAGATGATTGGAGATAAATCCATCTTGGAGAAATTATACGGAGAAATGGAGTGATATATACATATGCACATGAAATTAATTAAAGTGTTGTCTCGGTCTTATATTCTATTGTACTCGTTCCAAACGAATCTTTGTTTCGCAGGTCGATTATGTGAAAGGGTGTTGTGTTCGCACCTAGAAATATAATCGACTAGCTATTTTTGGAGGATGTACGTGTGTTCAGTACATCTTAAGAAAATGACGTTTCTAGTTATAGGCGGCGATGTTCGAAGCCTATGATTATGAAGCACGGCTGAGCACCTCCCTGCATGTTAAATTTTCGTGGTGGAGAATTATTAAAAGAGCCTAACGGATTTCGAACCAAACTATTTCTTAAATTTAAGAAATAGACATTAGCATCGACACACGGAGACGTAATAATATGGAGACATTATTAAATGAATATGTTATTGACAAATGGAGGTGTCGTTATTTGGAGACACATATATTATTATTATTACTATGTATATACGGAGATACATGTTTTGACTCGTAAACTCGAACATTTTTATTTAGTAAAATGTCGGGACATGTTCCGAAATCCAGCAGGCGAGGTCGCCCATGAAACTGCAATCAGAGCGACGGCGAGGGCAGTTCACGATGCGAGTTGGAAGAGTACGACACTGACTTCAATTTCTATGAGGAGGAAATCGAAGAGCAGTTAATTGGGCCTGAGGTATCGACCCAAGAAGTCGATCCTCAAATAGAAAGTCGTCTCTTGAGTGATCCGAGCAAGAAAAAGAAGGGTGAGATATTTTCTTTTCGAAGTTGCATCTATATATATTATTTTGTTGTTAACGCTTTTGAAGGAGACAAGTTGTGATGTCACACACATATTTCAATTTCGCGGGCCCTTTGTTACAGTTTATACAAAAGCGGCTGTAAAGGAGATGGTGGAGTTGAAAATGCACCCGAGCACATCGGGAACATCGAAGGCTGCCACAACAGGGGGAGCTCCTCAAAAGAAAGCAAATCCACCATCGAGCACAGTGCAAAAGGGATCTGAGCTACCTAAAACCACAAAAAAGGGATCGGAGAAACCTAAAGCAAAAGCCGTGGGGAAATCGGCAACGTCAATAGTCGCAACCAAACCGCATCCGTCGAGTATTAAGCCGTTTAATATTCCGATGTACCGCATTCCTCGAATTTTGAAGGAAGTGGTTGAGAAAGCAACGTCCACGGCGTTATTGGAGAAAACCCGTGAAGACGCAAGTAGACTCATGTCGTCGTGGGAGGCTGACACGCGGGATGTAGCTTCTGAAGTGGTGCTTGAGTGCATTCAGGCGATGAGGAGGGAGAACGCCCTTCAAGCAAAGCGAGCGGAGTCGCAGGAGATGAAGGAGCTGAAATGTCGTATTTTGCTGCTTGAAAAGTTGTTAAAGGAGGCTACGCAAAATCAGGTAATAGGAGAAAATGTTTTGGAGAATGGTGATACTATTAATAATGATATTGCGAATAATAACGACCAAATTATAAATGATAAGGAGAATGGAGATATTATTATTAATGACCCACCTATTGAACAACCAGTCCCACAACATACCAATAACAATAATAATAATCAATCGGAGAGAGATTTAAAAAGGGAGTTTTTGGAGATACTTGTCAATGCTTTAAAAGGAGATGAAATCGTTACGGAGGATTTAAATAAGAAAACTAAATCGGAGATAGTTTTATCTAGAGACAACACAAAAAGGGAGTATAAATTGACAAGAAATTTTAGGTATGATTTGTGGTTTGACTATTTGAAAACAGAGTTGATTTCGAAAGATCTATTTGATGTATTGGAGAATTCGGAGAAGGAGTTGGAGAAATTTAATGAAAAGGAGAGGGAGATGAGACGCAATCTTGTTCGAGATATTATCATTAATCATATTGACGATATAATTATCACAAGATGATCGTCTCAGATAATGATCCGAAATCAATTCTGAGCAATAAAGGAGTTTAAAAAGTGCGAAGTACATAAAGCATCGGAGGCTTTAAGGAGAGAACTGGCATTACTGAGATATAATCCTCAGAAGGAGAAAGCCTATCAATTCATTCAACGTTTTGATGAATTGATACGAATGTACGAAAGTCAGTTGGGCTATCAATTGAGTCGTTAAAATGTTTAATGTTGCAGGTGGAAGCAACACGAAATACGGAGAAAAAGCCAGAGGGAGTTGGATGCGGAATAACGATAGGCACACAGAGAAATATAGCTTTCCGAGGAAGAATGGATGCGAGGACCGGAGTGGGACGCATCTCATCCTGGTCTGTTCAGTATCCCACTGTCAGATGTTTTAACTGCCAGCGATATGGGCATTTTGGCTCAGACTGCACATATCGCACCGTCGAAGGTCGCATGTGTTATACATGTGGAGAAATCACGTCAACACACATCTCTGCTACGTGCCCTAAATGTGGCAAGATGCAGGCTGTGGTAACGGACCATAAAACTTAGAATCGGAGAACTGAGTATGGTTTTATCCATGGACACAATCGTGGTATCTCACACCGTGTACAAGCGGTGCCACGTGAGGTGAAACTACAAAAGGGCTTAATCAATGACCCGATGAAGCGGATTAGTGGCACTCCGCAGACACCAGCGTGAGGAGGCAGTGCAAACTGGAGAGGTGTTGCACCTTGTGGTCGAGTGTCCCTCCGTCATCGTCCTGGACCGTCCATAAATGACACGCAAGCATCGGCGAAATTTGCGATGTCTGAAACAGATGCATGCTCCTCAAGTTCCAAGTCAATGTGGACTCATGCATCGCCTGTACACCTTTGAATGGACACGCAAGTGGATCTTGAAGCGGAGGTCGAGATCCCCTGCAAACCTCAACCTCTTGTGGAACAACCTGGTCCCGCACCAGTGGAGTCTTGCGATGTTGATATGCAGTTAGACCCGGACTTGCTAAATATCCCATTACTGCCAAATCCTCCGTCGTTTGTCCATTCCCCCGAAGGCCAGCAACTGGAGCAAGCATTGCTAGTGTCTGGAGAGGAGCCACCTAATGCGGAGCCGATGGAGATTCAGGCTGCTGCTACCGACACCCCATCTTCAGGTACTGATTACATCATTTCCTTTTTACCTGATAGTGGTGCCACACAACACCTTATGTCGCAGTTGGCTCCTCTCTCGAATCTTCAACCTTATTCGGAGAATATACTAAGTGCCAATGTTCAATCACGACTGCCATGTATGGAGTCTGGTAGTTTATTTACATGTGATTTGCTCGGCAATAAGGTTGAATTTAAAGGAGTAAGGTGCTGTCCTCTACTATCGGAGAATCTCTTTTCTTTACGCAAACTTGTCGATCTTGGCTTCACCATACTTCTCGATAATACCTCTGTTAAAATTACTGATGTCTCTCATAATATCATTTATTTTCGCAGCACTTATCACTCACCTTTCTGGCGTATTGAATTTCCTACGGATCATACAACTGATCCTGTAGACTATAATGATGAAGATGTTGATATGTTTCGTCATCTCACTTATGCAAACGCTGTTGCGTTATCTGTTGTTTTGGCAAACAATTTGGAGGGAGAAGAAGGAGAAAATGGAGAAAATGGAGAAGGAGAGGAGATTAATAATATGTCAGAAGTGAGTATAGGCGAAGGCGATAGCAAAATTGGAGGGAGTAATAAAATGGAGAATTGCTCGCCTAAACAACTAATTGGAGATAACGAAACGGAGACTAATATTAATAAAAATGGAGATGAAGAAACAAATGACTCAGTAACTAAATTTATAGGAGAATTGGAGACTGGGAGAAATAATTTGGAGAAAATAAATTTAAACGGAGAAAAGGAGGAAACCAAGATGAACAATAATATTCTAAACGAAAATTTGGAGTGCAATCGGAGAATAGTGTGTATAGATGATATGCCCGAACCTACCATTTTAGAATTTACCGGAGTGAATAAAACAATGCCTTTGGAGTTATTATGGCATTATAAATTGTGTCATGTTTCGGAGAAATATTTAAAGAAACTTGCACTCATTCATAAAGAATTAAAAGGAGTATAATTTACCGGAGTGATACAAGACTGTGAGATCTGTGCAATCTCAAACTTTACAAAATTACCTTTTACACAAGCAAGGTGGAGAGCCCAGAAACCTTTGCAATTGATTCATTCGGATGTGATGGGACCAATATCTCCCAGCACATTTCCAGGGGGGAGGAGATTTATAGTTGTATTTATCGACGATTATTCTTGCTATGCTCAAGCTTACGTATTGACACATAAATCTGGAGTAGGAGAATGTTTGGAGACCTTTTTGAGGAGTTCACAAAACCTATTAGGGAGTGATCAAAAGGTGTGCTATTTACATTCGGATCAAGGAACGGAATTTACTGGAGGTTATACACAGGAGGTGTTAAAAAGGGAGAATATTGATCCGCAATTAGCACCACCAGACACTCCACAGCATAACAGAGTTGCTGAAAGGTTCAAATGTACACTGCAAATGAGAGTAAGAGCCCTAATGTATGATTCACGCTTACCCCAGAGTATGTGGGACTTAGCCGTTAAAGCTGCGGTATTTGTTTATAACCGTACACCGCACAAATCGATTAATTATGGAATCCCATTAATTAAATTTTTGCCAAATGCGAAATACATGTTTAATCAATTACGGAGATTTGGATGTATAGCATACATGAAAGTGAAAAGGAAACCGGAGACAAAATTTTTGGGAAGAGGTATTCGAACTTTTATGGTTGGATACACTCAATTGGGCTACTTACTATTTTGTCCTGAAACCAAAGCCTATCTGGAGTCGAGAGATGTTTGTTTCAATGAAAAAGTGGTATATAAAGATAGATATAAACCACTGGAGAATATTGAATCGAAAAATGATAATTGGTTTAAGTGCGAAAAATTGGAGATGGTGCAGGAAAAGGAGAAAGTAAATCCTGCATTTAAAGGGACAAAACGGAGAAAGTCCCAAAGATTATTGATGGAGAAGAAACAAAAGGTAGAAGCATTCAATATCGAAAAAGAATGCTTGGAGAACAGAAATCTGGAGAACCTGACAGATGAGTTCGTCTACTTAATGTTGGCAACAATATATGATGATCCTAAAACGTATGTGGAGGTGTTAAGATCACCCAATAGCGGAGAATGGGAGAAAGCTATTGAGGAAGAAATAAAATCATTGCAAGAACACAAGGTCTGGAGTATAGTAGATAGACCGAGTATTGATGAGAAAGGGAGAAAACCAAATATAGTAGACTCAAGGTGGCTATTTAAAATAAAGCCTGAACCGAACGGAGGAATCAGATACAAAGCACGACTAGTTAGCAGAGGCTTTAAGGATAAATCAGATTACAATTTGACTGAAGTGTATGCACCAGTCACACCATTGGCTGTTGTACAAAATCTGTTAGCAGTAGTTAACAAATACGACCTGGAGATAAGCCAATTGAATGTTAAAACGGCATTTTTATATGGAGAATTACCAGAGCCAATTTACATGGAGATTCCCGAAGGAGTAGGGATAAATATTGCGGAGAGAAATCGTAAAATCTGTAGGTTGAACAAGGCTATGTATGGTTTACGAACTGCGCCTAAATGCTGGAACAGGAGGTTCACAACAGCATTGAATAATTTAGGCATGAAGAGTGACGTAAAAGATCTGTGCTTATTTATCTGGAGAGAAGGAGAAAAATTCATTGTACTATTGTCATACGTAGATGATATATTACTAGTAGGAAATTGTTTAGAATCGATCAACTGGTTAAAAGATAACCTACGGAGAATATTTGAGTTCTTAGATATGGGAACACCCCAAGAATACCTTGGAATACAAATAGAAAGAGATCGGAGTTCTAAAATAATGATGCTAAAACAAACACGGTTCATCAACAAATTGTTGAAGAGATTTAATATGGAGAATTGTAACCCGTGTAAAACACCAGTGATTACTCGACAAGTGAAATGGAGAAATGAGTTTAATTATGAACAAGTCACAGAGGAGAAGGAGACAGGAGAAAAATACCCATTCAGAGAAGCAGTAGGGTGCTTATTATATCTTGTAGGAGGAACAAGACCTGATTTAGCACTAGGAGTAAATTTAATGAGTAGGTGTCAATCAAACCCCACATCTGAAAATATTCAGGAGATTAAACGAATATTCAGATATCTAAAATATACGGAGAATTCAGGTTTAACATATCGAGGAAAAGGAGAAAACCTTGAAGGTTACTCAGATGCGAGTTGGGGAGATTGCCCTATCACAGGAGCGTCTACTGCAGGGTACCTAATTAAACTTTTTGGAGATACTATAGCGTGGAGATGCTATAAACAACTTTGTGTCACTACATCTACTTGTGCAGCTGAATTTGTAGCAATGAGCAAATTAGCAAAGGAGTTGATAACTCAAGCGGAGATATCAGAGAAAATATTAGGTAGAATGGTGTTACCTGCCAATATATATTGTGATAGCAAATCTGCTATTGAAGGAGCTCAGATGGTAGGAGCACCAGGGCTTAAATACTTACACACACGATATCACTATGTGAGACAATGTCAACAGGAGGAGTTGGTAAACTTGGTTAAAATAACCTCTGTGGAGCAAGAGGCTGATATTTTTACAAAACCCTTACCAATAACTGCGTACGAAAAATTAACTAAACAAATTCTAAATACAGAGGACAGCACACTATAAAATAACTTATCGGAGAATATAAATGTTACGTGGAGTTTAGTAACAGTCGTGTTTAATTATTTACAGATACACCTACGTGATATGCCGCTAAAGTTGATTCCTTGAACTGTTACTCACCTAGTCGCAAATGACTGTTATATAACTTATTTACTTGTTTTTGTTTGATTCTTGTTGTATACATTATGTTCCTGTTCCTATCTGTATTTCTTTTTGAAATACATACTCAAATGTTTATACTAACACTGTTTTATTTCTCGGAGTTTTTATTCACAAAAAAAAAACATCTATCTTCAGATATCTTATGGTGGCTTAAGGTGTCTTAAGATAGCTTACTCACTTTTTGGAGATATAATTTATAAAATAACTTTTGGGAAAAATCAAAGTTTTACCCACAATGGGGTTTCTTCGAATCGGAGACGAAGTTTTTATTATCACTATGATAAGTTTTCCTCAAATTGGAGAGTCAGATATCGGAGTATCTGTTCGAGAGGTTTTTTTACTATTCAATAGTTTTTCCTCTCAAGCCAAATTGGAGAGTAAAGTGGAGTAAACTTTATATTTTTGGCAACCTGGAGTTTTCCCAGACATCTGGTTTTCTCCAGTTACCGCACACATTATTAAATTTACTTAATTGCAATGGTATTGCACTAATCAATTTCTAATTTCTAGCTTATAATAGCTTGGAACCATTCTGGAGATCAGCCAATCGAGTTACATGTCTAAGGAGGGAGTGTTGGAACTATTTGATTATTGTACATGAACTAGTTGGCTACACTGATATATCGTCTGAATATATTCTCTATGTTATTGGTTATATCGACCACTATCGATAAAGAACTCTTTGTTCAGTCGTATTACTAATACGACTTGCTTTTCTGTTGTTGTTCTCTATGAGTACAATAAATATTCTTGGTGCCCTAAATGTGTCTTACATATTTTATTTCTAATTAATAATTTCGTCACTTCTTACGAGTACATCAAAACCCCCTTGATGTCCAATAAGGGTGTTTTACTGTATTTTCACACTCTCTGGTCATTGACTGGGAGCATTTATTCAAATACATTTACATTATTTCTATGAATCATATCAATGCAATTTCTTCTTTTCTTGTATTTGACGTTAACTTTTCACAAATATATGTCTGTGTGGTGGGTGACGTGGGTCGATGTTGCAAACAAATTCGTTTATTTACCAAGTGTGATTTAAAAAAATTTAAACAATAGAATTTGAAAAAAGAAAATCAAAAAACCGGTCAATGATGCCATTGCTTCAGCTATGCAGAGAAACGGAAATAATATTGTTGGAAACATGAAAATATGAGAAATATAATTATTAGTAGCTTTACACTTAAAATTACAGGTTTTAAACAGCCGATATTTAATTATTTTGAGACTTATGACTGATGACGACGTAAAAGTAAGTACCTAGCTTAAGTATTAAATTATCTGCCGGTACCCTTTTAGACAGCATGACGTAAAATATCGTGTTGAAACTGCTATTCTAGTTTTCTCAAACCGATTTTTATTTTAAGCTTTCTATATTTTTTTCATGTACTGTGCAAGTCATTGGGCCAATTTAATTTTTTTCCCGATGACATTATATATCCTTACTTATGGTAAATACACAGTTTAGTACGTTTATAATCCATTTAAAACCGAATGAATATGTTGAAACTCCCACACCTGAACCCATATTACCTTGATAGAAAATGTTAATGGCACGGGCGACAAATGCTACATCAGATAGTTTCTTTATTGTAGTCACTTAATGCGTCTTGTCGTAGACAGTATAGGTATAGGGTGATTCATGAGTGGTTATTCGAACTTGAAATATGGATACGATCGAGCGTGGATGAGAAAAGCTTCCTCTTAATATTGTGGTATCATGTGTAACGCCCTAAACACCATTCGTGTGCGAAGGCCCTTGTGACTAATACGTAATTGGTACCTATTAAGGCGTGTTTTCTTACACAGTACCTACAATAAAATGTTTTAAAATGCTAAACTATATTGCTATGATGTTTAAAAATTCATTCTCCCAGTCTTAAGATTAATTTTTCTATTCCAATTGAATGTTTGTAGGGTGGTACTCATTTACAAATTAAAATTATAAAATTTTGTCACACTGAAAAAAAGTAAACTCGGCGCAGCTGTTTATGACTGACTGAAGATATAGTAAACATAAGGCTTATCTTCAATATTTAAAATACTTAGAAAGAGGGATATCTTTGTAGTGTCTTCATTTCATGCAAATGCAACTTCTCGTACTTCAAGATTTTTCAGTTGTTTTGTCTGAGCTTTCCGACTAGAATTTGTAAATTTGCTAGTAGGAAAATTCTAAATATTTGGAGTATGCAGCTCCTCGGGTTACTAATATTTCGAGGAAAAAAATTTTGAAGATATTTCATATGTTAAGAGGAAGTGTACTTATCTGCTCAGTTATATTCATATTTCAAGTTTTGGGGAACCTTTCATGAAGTCATGAAACACCCAGTATAGTCGTCGGTAATCTGGGATTGTTTAAAAATAATAAAAAAAAAGTCTATCAAGACTGAGTCGAGGAATTATAAAAGAACATCATAAACCATTTTCACAATCAAAATACCCTGGCTACCTAAGATATCAATAATTTTCAATCTCATTTTTATCTATGAACTTTGTGTTCATTGTTATTTCTAAATTAAATAATTAATGAATATATTTGCTCATACATTTAATTAAATTATTTGAAAAAATTCTTATTATTACCTACCTATGGGTTCGAATGAGGGGCAAACAAATTTGAATTTGGCACGGAGGGAGTGAGGACAATAGCTTTGAAAGTGGTGCCGTTTTTTGTAATATTGTTTAGATTAGCGTGCGTCCTCTATTACATTTTATACTTTGTGGCAGTTTCTAATGCAACAAAATGTGACATAGTTCTTGTGTTAATATGTAGGAGCGCTAAGATCAGAATTGATTTTTATTAGTCATCCTTTATTAATATGCTTGCTTTTTCGGCACATGTTTTGTTGTGAATTTTCAGTCATTACAGTGGCTTCATAGAAACAACATGTCCTTTCACGTGAAGAATCCTGAGTTCAAAATCGAATAAATAGAAATTCTTATTTTTATTTATTTTTTCTAAATTATAAAACCGTATTTTTTAAAAACTATTTTTAAGCTAAATTTTTTATTTAAATTATAATTTTTTTGGAAAACTACCTAATGATAGAACAAAAAAATTTCCAGTGGTGATCTTCCTTATTTTTCAACGATAAATTCATTCCATCATCAGTTTTCATCTAAAAGGAAGTTGTGAGGTACGTACCTCTAATGGTGGAAGAACAAAACACTCCACTTTTTTCATTATTTTACAGTTATTTTTGAAAAACTAATGACGATAAAAAAATTTATTTACCTTTGGATTTGAGAAAATTTTCTCCTTCTTCCAACAGAATCAATTTTGGATTTTTATCTCCAATAGTCGCATGTGAAAAAGTGAAGTCTTTTTCTCTCAAAATTTAACTGTTAAGAATGTTACAAAAATTGTGGATAAGTATACCAAAACTAGGATTCCAATGGGAGAGAAACTGTGTTGTTAGATGAAAGGTCTATAAGAGCGTGTGTTCAGTTCCCCACAATTCCTTAAATATTTTGGAGCTTTTTTTCATTTTTGTTTGCTATTCATATGATACAAAGAAAAAAAAAACTGAATTTAAGAGTATGAAACATTTATGGTTAGAAGATTATAACCTTTTGTAATTTTTTAGTACTATGTAGCACCTTGAAAATTTTGACCCACACCCAGGGGTGATCCAAAACTGGTAATTTACCTTATGTCTATAATTATTCTCACCATCCCTAAAATCCTCATAAAATAGGCAAAGTAGCCGTAAATGTAAGTGTCCACGGCTCCTCTCCTCACTACCACCCATGTGTTGTGAATTTAAGCATACACTTTTCAGTTAAATGGTAACTGTGATACCTATCTTCTGTCTAACTGCGAGCAAAGATAAAATAGGTAGGCAAGGTTACCTATCCATAAAAAATAATGTTCAAAATATGTTCCTTAAGATCTAATTGAAAAAGATACGAAAGCTTCATGAAGTGTAAAGTTCATATCCGGCATCTGTTTTCCGGCAAGAACTGTGAGAAGATTGAAATTTTCATGCATGAAACCTCTCGAATTATGAAATTATTTATTAGATCTAACACGCAACATCAATTTTTTGCTTTACAATTACTGTAAATCATATATATTTGAACAACCATGGAAGTTTGATACAATGTTGCAAATAAAAAAAACGTTCGTCAGTTATTGTAGGTTAAAAAATTTTTCACAAAAAAAGTTCCAGAATGACACGCGAGAATTAAGTTTTTTTTACGTTCAAATCAAAGAAAAATAAGAATAAAGTACCTACCCAAACAAATATAAAAAAAAACTATACTGATTCTTCATGCACCAAGGTTGAAAGCTAGGCACATAATTGTAGGTATTTTCGCTCGTTTTCCTCTGATTTTTTTTTCACTTTTGGAATAAATAATTAACTTATGAATAATTAACTTAAGTTATAAGTAGGTACCTATAGATACACTATAGTCTATTCCAATTATGATAGACATGACGTCATATGAGTTGATGGACCTGAGGGAAAGGAATAGGTACGCTTTCACCCTATTCAATGAAGGCTGCATCCAGAATGGTTTTTTTTGCACCAATATTTTTAGCTTGACGTAGCTGTGAAATGTGATTGTCTCTATGAAGTCACGTCTTTCTTATTTGGAAAAGGCTATAGAACGATTTATTGTTGATGTTTTTTCCCATTTAATTTGTCAACTCGATTTTCGAGCAATTGGAGATCAGACAGTTTTCGAAACTAAGAATTTAATTTTCGATAAAATGAATGAATCTAATGTTCAATTAGGTATCTATCTGTAAGTATTTTTAAAATTGAAGTATAAACTCTAAATTTTATGCATCGATTCACTTCATACAATTCAGTTGTTGAATTTTGAAATTTGACGCTTCGGAATATTTCGACAGAGATTGGGTTTTAGGTATTAAAAAACAGGTGGATTTACAATTTTGGCGCCTGGTCGTTACGATATTTTTGGCACATCTTCCCTACACTAGAAGAAAAAGTTAAATCGCAAAGACATAATTGTTGATGAGTTACATCTGTTACGATTTTAAGTAGATTTTTATCTATTTATTAAAACTGCCTGAGCATTTGGACCCACGGGTGGGGGTGAGTACGTTTTTCATTTCATGATCTGAGAATTTAGGCACCATTCTCAAAAATTCATTTTTTTATATGTACCCCCTTTTGCGTTGAGTTCATTTCCAGGCCTAATTTTGATCCGGTGGTTTCGAAATTTGAAAAAAATATTTTTTGGTCCGGATCGGACGCATAGTCCATCCGGTAGTTCTGTTTAAATGCATTTTTTATCGAACAGCGTACAAGTCGCAATTTTCAATCGATAGGCTTGAAATTTGGTATACATATGTGTTTTAAGTCAAGGACAATATATAACAATTGTGACGCGGATAGGCTTTATGGTACGTTCAGTAGGAGCTATTTTGTTTCATTTTTGGTAGATTAATGGCTCTACAACAAGTAATTTTCAAGTTATAGCAACAAAATTTGATCCCTTCCAAAATATATTTTACAGGAGGAACAAAAGTAAACACTAGAGAATGTAGGTTGGCCTCATCCTCCAACCTCTCTACCTTTGACACATTCAAGAGAATTTGAAGACCTTGATTTCTCAGAAAATAAGAAGAGAGTTAGATGTCCTGAAGTGAAATGTCTGGGTATGGCAACTGACCAAAAAAATTGTCTACCAAATCATTAAGGAGTAGAGATATAGTAACTTCTCCAACAGTCACAACAAATACGATGTCTGTTTTTACTTTTGGTGAAAATCTTGCTGAAATTCAAAGCCCTCCGAATCAAATGGCACCATCAGAACTAATTGATTCAGGAAATCCAAACCCCAGCACTTTAGCCGGAGGAAGAGGTCAAATACCAATGTTGACCCCCAAGCTCTCAATACAATTAGTATAATTTTTAAATACCAGAACTGAGCCAAATCTATCATTTTATAGATGGAGGATTGATCTACCAGAATTCCTACCAAATAAATTTGACGTCTGATTAACTCTCCTTGATGGTAGATTCAAGACCAAAAATATACAGTCAGACCATTCTTACATTTCCAGAGGAATCCCTCTACAAATCATAAGAGGAATCCCAAATATCACGTATTTCCTTCCAGAATAAGAGAACAAATATGCTTGGTTCCACATACAAGTACAAAATGTCTTTGAAAAACAAAAAACAAAATCATAGATGAAATAATGAGTGGAATGAAGATTGGAGATGACAAATGCTCCACCTTCATGGCTAAACTATAGAAGAAGGCTGATCACATATTGGCTCCTTCTGTAATAGGCAACCAATTCTGCAAACAACTTCACCAACATGTGCAGGTATTGGCAGCTGTAGGATCAACAATAATAAATTCCTCACTTGACTTGGATTATTTGGTCAAAAGTGCTGACAATACAATATCTTATTCGAAGAACTCACCTTTCATTAGTGCAGTCTCAGAAGAAAATGGAGAATTAACACAGCTCAGAGCACAAATAGCTCAGCTAACTACATAAATGCAAAATAATAACAAAAGTAATAGCCAAAAAGAAATAATAGCAACCAATAAAACAGCCAATCTAAAAGAAGATCACATAAAAATTCAAAGAATTGATAAAACTGATCAAGAGATTGAAGAAATGGTAGTTCTCTTATGGGTTGGAGTCCACCTTTCCCTAAAAATAATTCAAGATCTTTGTCCAAATTTCCTTTTCAAAACTAGGATAACAAAAACTGCTTTTTCCATAATAGATTTGGCAAGTCTGTCACCAAATGCAATGACAGAATCCAATGGTGGGTTAAGACTTATAAAACGTTTGAAATGTCAGAGTAAAACAAGAGGCCATCCATGCAGCCAACAACCTCTTGGAGACTTACTCATGCTGCCTGTTCTTAAAGGACAGGACAAACAGGAGATGGACCTGATGGACTTAGGTTCTGACCTTAGTTTATTGCCAGCCAATAAAAAACATGAGATACATCCTCTGAAATACTTTCTTCATACTGTGAATGGTCAAAACCTTCCAGGATATGGACTTGAAACAACCAAAGTCAACATCATTTGTGAAGAGATATGACTTGGTTCTTCACAATTGTAGATCTTCCAAATCTGATCCTGGCTGCTGACTTCTTAACACATTACAGCTTGATCATTAATCTAAGTAATGGTAAATTGATCGATAATGAAAAAAAACTTTGTGTGGATGGGAAAACTCTAGAGTATCAATTGGATACAGCTTTCTCTAGGGGTAGTAGAGTTGACAAACGACTCTTATGGATTCTGTCTGACTATCCTAGAGTCAATCAACTATCAATTTGTAGGTATCCTACCCATAAACATGACACTCATCACTTTATAGAAACATAATGACTACCATGCCATGCTAGATTTTGGAGATTTCTTCTGGACAAGCTCAAAGAGGCAGGGAGTATTATGACCAAATAATAAAAGAAGGTATTCGTCTTCCTTCCAAAAGTTTGTGAAGCTCCCCTATCCACATGACCAAAAAAGCAAGTGGAGAATGGCTAATTATTGGCAACTACATGGCCATATATGCCAAAACAGTTGTTGATTGCTACCCAGTCCAAAACATAATGGATTTCAATACAAATATGAAGGGTAAAATGATGTTCTCAAAAATTGACATCAGTTGGGCATTCCACCAAATTCCTATGGCTGAACAGGACATTCCAAAGACTGCAATTATAACACCCTTTAGACTATTCAAATACCTTTGAATGCTTTTTGGACTCTGTACTTCAGCACAAACTTTCCAGAGATTTATCAATGGATTGTTTAGGGATCTGCCATTTGTATATGCATACTTGGATGATATCTGTATATGTTTAGAAGGCAATGAGCAACAGTAGGAGAATAATGTAAGAACCATTATCCAGCATATACACACCATCAGCCTTACCATCAATGTAGGTAAAAGCTTATATGCACATACTGAAATTAACTTTCTCAGCTACCAAGTTTTGACCAAAGGTATATCCCCCTTGAAGATTAAAATTAAGCCAATACTGAATTCCCCAAAATCCTCATATATTGCTGAACTACTGCGTTTTTAAGGGATGGTGAATTTCTACCAGTGCTGCATGAAAAATACCACAGCTGTACAAAATAAGCTGTTCGCATTAAAAAGACCAACAAAAAATGAGATAAAACTCCACTTGACTGGAATGAAGAAGCTGAAAAAGGCTTTGATAAAATCAAAGAATTGCTGGCAAATGCAGCCCTCCTAGCCCATCCAGATGAACGTCTGCCATTATGTATTGCAACTAATGCTTTTGACTTTGAAATTGGTGCAACTTTATACCAAATTGAAAATGATCAAAAATTACCACTAGCTTTCTTCTCCACAAAGCTTTCAAAAACTGAAAAAAAATAATAGTACTTATGACAGGGAGTTACTGGCAATCTTTGCTGTCTTGAAGCATTTCAGGCATCATGCAGAGGGTAGATGTTTCACTGTGTATGCAGACCATAAACCCTAATACATGCTTTCACACAAAAAGCAGAGCTAGCATCCCTGAGAAGAGTATGGCAATTAGACTACATTGGTCAATTGACTACTGACATTCAGTACATAAGGGGAGAACTTAACACTCCAGCTGATGCTCTCAGTAAGATCAAAACTATCTTGGCCCCTGCTCAATTACCTTATTTTGAAGTAGCTAACAATCAGATGAAGGATGCAGAATTGCAGAAGTTGTTATAGAATGATGACACTTCTTTCAAATTGAGCCAGAACAAAATTCCTAGTACAGTACAGGCAAGAATGAGCTGACAATGATAGACAGAGCAACCCATTGGCCTGAGGAAATTCCTCTTTACAAGATGACAATTTCAACAGTGGCTGTCAGGTTATACAACACCTGGATTGCTTGATATGGTGTACCTTAAGTCATGGTTACAGACCAAGATTGCCAATTTAGAATCTCACTTTTCAAAAAGTTATCACAGAAGCTTGGTGCTCAGTACAGTAACACCACAGCTTACCATCCTTAAGCTAATGGCAAAGTTGAGCAATGGCATAGGGCTTTAAAAGTATCCATTTTGGCTTACGATAAAAAGAGATGGGTTGACACACTACCAACCATCCTCTTAGGCATCTGATCTGCTCTCCAGTCAGACAGGACACTTTGCAGTGCAATTAGAATTTGGCAAAGAGCTATGCCTTCCAGGGGACTTTCTCACAAATTTGAAAGAAATTATCCCCAAAATAATGGTTTAAAACATATAAACCGATGCAAACAATTTTTTATAACAGGCATCTCGACATGGCCAGCCTAAGATTTATGTCTCAAAACACTTGGCCATTACATCACACATATTTGTTAGAAATAAAAAAATAAGATCTTTGCTGGAGAAACCATACGCAGGTCCTTATATAGTAGTAACATGAGGTGATAAAAATTTTGTGATACTCATAAAAAGTGAAACTAAAACAATTTCAGTCGATAGACTGAAGCCTGTATTTTTAATAAATGACGACAAAAAAATAATCAAAAAAATAAATAAAAACACACAAAGAAAACACTCAGACAAATACATTTGAAAATACTAAAGAAAATAAAGTGCAGGAAGATCTATTTGAAACTTGTGATACAACACAAAGTTCAAAAATAGAAAAATCACTAACAAATAAAACAACAAAACTGAAGAAATCAGTCAAATTTTCTGATGATGTCATAACAAAAATATATGACCCTTCAGACCCAGTAAGTCCCCAAAAAAGAGGCAGGCCCTAAGAAAGTAAGAAACTGAAAAATCACCATTCTGGTCAGAAGTCTGAGCATCTAGCATGGAGGAAATAAAATTGTCTCAAAAATAATGAATATCTGATGATAAAATAGCAAACCTTCTAAAATAAGCAAAAACAGATTCTCGCAGACAAAATTCTAATGAGATTGTCAAACAAAATGAATAACAATAAGAGATAAGCAGAAATAAACAAATCCACGTGATTTTATGATGAAAATATAACAACATATTTCTGTTGTTAAACAAATGCAATCTACAATGTACATTTAAAATGAAATTATGTCACACGCCTGCATACCCATTGTTATGGGATCCAATTTTTCAAAATCTCAACTTCATTTTTGTTTAACTTCGCTGAAAATAAGCAGATTTTAACTGGAAAACTTTCATTAGATTGAGAATGTTGACGCTCATCCCCTCTACGATTTGAAAACAATCAGATAAAATGACACACTGACACTGCAATTGGTAGAATATCTCGCAAAGAAATCATTTGCTTTCTTACTGTCGCCTAGACTAATAATTGAATTTCTCTCCATTTTTTCGTGTATTACCTCTTTCCATAAGTAAATATGGCCAGAGAAGCACCCCACCAACCCACCCCCCCAAAAAAAAACATGAAACTATTTTAAAATGTTAAAAAATTTTAATTATAAAAAAAACTCTTGAGTAGTAGGCTTCTCAAGAAAAAGTAGATTTTCTTTGTTTCAAAATCATCTCTATTACCAACATTCTTCTAATGAAGTAATATATATATATATACATATATATTTAATTTTTTACAAAAAATTACCAATATCTCACGAAGACGAAGCATGCGATAAAATATACAGATTCCATATATTTTTTCAAAATATTTTATGAATTAATTTTTCATTTTTGTGTCAAAAATCATTATTTTTTTGTGAAATGAAAATTTATTCCAAGTTCTAACTAGCACGATTTCAAATACCACAGTTTTAAACCTGCTAGATAAGACTATATGGGTTGATAAGTATAGTTACAACAAAACTGAAGTTTATGGGAAAATTTTAAAATATTGGGATGGGTTTAGTCAATGGTTTCAACTGCAAAATTTATCTTAAAAGAAAAATATTTTTCATGTTATCAAATAAAATTGTAATTCTCCTGGCTGATGGAAGCGGTCTCTCCAACTGCCCCAGGTAATGAACCATAATACCAAAAAAAAACAAATTTCAAAACATGTTAGATATATTTGAATCAATATTTGTACCAAATTTTGTGACAATAGCTTGAAAATTATTTCTTTTAGAGCCATTAATCTGCAAAAAATACAATAAAATCGCTTCTACCAGACGTACCGTGAGGTCTATCTGTACCAAAATTGCTGAAAATTATCCTTGACCTAAAAACATATATATATCAAATTTCAAGCCTATCGAGCCTGGAAATGGACTCAAAAGAAAAGGGTGTACACATAAAAAACAAAATAAATTCTCAAAATTAGTGCCAAAATGCTCAGGTCATGAAATGAAAAACGTATCCACTCCTACCCCTGGGTCCGAGTACTCAGGCAATTTTAATAAGCAGATTTTCTTTAAAAATCTACTTAAAAAGTATTGAGAGTTTTTTTTTTTTTGTTTTCTACCAACCGCTTAAAGTTTAGTAGAAAATTTTCCTTATAATAGATATGAATACCTATTTTTCAGGGAGTCTGCAATGATACGTATTTTTCATTCAGTATAATTATTATGTATCTATAGTTGAAAAAAAAAAAAACAAAAACAGATTTTGGATTTGTTTAATTTTAAAAATTTAAATGAGTTAGGTACATTTTGTTAAATAAAACGAAAAAAAAGAAGAAGATTTTTACAAATTATTTCACGTTCGTTGAGTATTTATTTTTGTTCTAAATTTAAGTGAGTTTTAAAAAAATTATACTCGCTAAACTGGATAAAAAATTTTCAAGTTTCAAGTGTTGCCAACGCATAGAAGAAATTTTCAATTTTATTAAGTAGGTAGATACGTGTTTCTTGCAAAACGGCTCTCCATGAACTCTAGTAGCTTTAGAATGTTTACTGGTTTAAAATTCGGCCTCATTTAGCCAAAATTTGTTTTCTTATTGGTATTAGTTCGAAATTTCGAAGTACCAACTTAACTACCTACCTACCTACCTACCTATTCATATTTCTTCGCAGCACTAGTGAAACTCATTGGTGATTGTAGCCTAATCCTGTGGTTGTATCATCCATTTTTGATACCAGTTCGGGTTAAGAAAAGAGTAAAGAATAAATTATATTGTTTCATCACATGGATACATTTTGTGAACCGTTGTGGCCATTCCTTTATTACGATTGTAAATAAGTTATGTACCCAGGAAAGCTATTTTTAACTAGGTATAAGCAGATGTCACATTTTATTCAAAACGGTATTTGTTCACGCAGTTGATTAAAATAATACATTTTCTACGTATATTCAGAAAATACGGTCAATTTCATCTTCGAACAATAATTAATCTCGATCTATCTAACTTCTTTGGATAAACCACACTATAACGTCATTTATTTTACAATGGGCCAGATTTTCTCTATAATTCAACACAAAATTTAATGAATTCTTGCAATATCTAAATAAAAATTGTTGTGGAATATGATTTATAAATACTTACGATATAGGTACTTAAATAGTAACTCAATAAAAAAAAAATATTATTAAAAATGTATACGTTAATAATATGTACTTTAGAATTTAAATGTAGGTATGTACTCGGAATCAGAATATTTTCTTCAGTCGATAGCTAGTTTTTTAAATGAACCATTCATGGAAAGGGAATCGCCTTTTTTGCCACCCAGCCGCTTGTTTTCATCCGTTTTCAAATTCAGTTCTTGTTTGACAGAATCTTCTGAAGCCGATACTGATTCTTTTAATTCACCTGCGACAAAAAGTTTATGCATTATCATTGACACTGGAAATTTTAGTTTTTCTCATTTATTTTTCAAAGACAATTACCAGCTAATTCATTGATGGTCATCTTTAATTTTCCTCCAAACTCGACGGGTATACATTCTTCGGTCAGTGCTTTATTAAATTCGTTCATATCGGATTGAATATAAATCTGCAAAGATATACCAATGGTCGTTTCGAAAATGTTGTGCAACAAATCTTGGATGATCTTTAACTAAAAATGTGAACAATAAATTACCATGTCGTATAATTCTTTTTTCAAGAACGGTTTTGCCAGCATCATAATTTTGTCGATCAACGAGTGTACGTGAATTATATGAACTGCTTTAACCTTCAGTGGAACACATTCCTGGGAAATGAGAAGGAGAAAAAAATAAGTTTAGCATCAACGAAACTCGAAATTTTCAACAAAAAGGGTCATCTTGAACAGGATAAGGGTTGATAAGGGCGATTTTTTAGCCTATAACCTTTTAGATTTTAAAGATACTATTTTTTATCATTAAAAATAATCTTACTGATGGAAATTCCTGAAATTCGCGACCAATATATTATTTTCGTGACCTAGTAATTTTTATCACCTTTTATTCAGAGATATAATAATACCTATCTCAATATAAGTACATATGTACCCTCGACATATTCATGGAAATGTGAGAATTTTCCTGAGTCTGTCAAAACAATGATAAAGCCACGATGGTCGCCTCTTCAATGTACCATATTAATTTTGTCAAAAATATTTAAAAAAAAAAGTTTTTGGACTGCACTCTAGGTAAAAAAGTGAGACTCATTAACCATTATCCTTTTTCCCGCACTAAAATGTTAGGATCTAGTAATTTTGCGTCAGTTACAAACATAAATTAAGGAGGAGGAAACAAGTGAATGCATTTCGCGGTGTTTCACGCAGCCGACGCATAGGCGTGGATGTAAGCAGCACTGGGCTCCTTAATTTCCAGGAGTGTATATTCCTCATATTTTTCTGACAAATTACCCCACCTTTCCATCTTTTATTGTTTTTTTTCTCTTTCTTTTTGACTTTTCTGTCTTCAGACCAGGTGTCAGTCGAAAATTCGGGAGACGGTTTTGTGTCACAATTTTTACCCCTTTTTTCCTTTTTTTCCCCCCGCTTTAGTTGACATTTTAGTCTTCAACCCAAGGGTCAGTCGAAAATTTGTGATACCGCTTTGTGTTTTGTCACAATTTTTTTTTTTTTTTTTTTTTTTTCGATTTAATCTGTTTACTTTTGAAGAGCAGTGACAGAATGCGTCTGAAGGGGTTGATAACGTCATAATTATAAAGTTGGAAATTTTATGAGCATGATAACTGGTTTGAGGGGCTCTGTAGATTTATGGCCACTTTGGTGAGGAGCAGGAACTGCTTTCGTTTTTTATCAGAAATTTAAGAAGTATAGATAGGTGCATAAATAAATAAGAAGTTTATCCGACAGATTACTGAAAAATCCATAAGAAAAATTTTTCAGTAAGAAAAATTAACAAAATTATTTGATTTTTGGCAATTTTGTCACAGGGGAGTAAATGAAGTTCAAATTCGGAATAGCTTAGCCGTGATCTGCTTATAGAAATATTAACGTGACTAAATTTTATTGGTGAAAGGTGAAAATTTTTAAAATTTTTCGGATCTTAGATATAGGTATACATATACACTGTATTTGAAAGCTGGAAATATTAATCCATTTTTATTGAAAATACTGGTACGAAAGATGCAGTAATATGTATTGAAAACAAGAAAAAACGGTTGCTTGGGAAATTCTCTCTTGCAGATGCCTAAAAATTAGAGAACTTGAGACAAAGTCCTATTGACGATGAAAGAGTGAAAAGATTAGGGATATTTCTGTGAAATTAAAGTTTTTTTTTCATTTTCCTTATACTTAAATCTAGATAACGAGAAGCGAGCTGAATTATTTTCTTAGAAAAATTTGAAGTATAAAAGTTATCAACGTTGTGATGACGGGTGGCATCAGTAGGCTCAATAGAAATTAAGATTGTCTGGTAGGTAAATACCAAATTTTTGTGGCGCAGTTTTCATCTTGGAGCTCTCCATTTATGTTTTTCTTAGAAGGATTGCAATTTATATTTTTTAAGATTAAAATCATTAGCACTTACATACTGAAGAGAACAGGATAGGCAGTGAGGAGACATGTCTACGGGTATCATTAATCTTAGATAGATTTAATGAAGAAGTGATACGTTCATCCGGCTAAGACTTACCTAATTGAAATATTTTATGTAAATTTTTTTGTGAAAATTTTGTTCTCATTTCTAAATGCTGGTTCATGATTTACGTGATTAATTCTATTAAATCTAAATCGCAATATTTATATTCGTAACAGTACATTAGAAAATTCTATTCATAAGTACTCGTATGCATTAAGTTTATTAACTGAAAACGAACATTGGTAACCTTGATTAATAACGATTTAATTACATTTTATAGGTATTTACTGTGACTGGCGTTTTCGCGAAAAAACGCGGATTTGTTTTTTTTTTTTTTCGTTCTGTTTCTCTTAATTAAAGCAGCTTGACGCACAAAATTTCCCAGACCCTGACCTTCACATTTAATAATTGCTTTTAGTAGTTTTTTGTTTCTCTGTTTTTGTAATAAATTGATTTGATACAGGAAATGCTTGTGAAATTTTCACTTTAAAGAAAAGTTTCATTCAATTCGGTCATTTCATCGTTGAAAAAATTCGGATAATTTTGGCGAATGGCAAAACATTTTTTATAAGTTATTACACAGAAGTGATGGAATATGAAAAACAAGAACAAAAGCAAATATTTTAACTTAAATAAAAAGTTGTTGAAGCAACAAAAAGTGTGGATGACAATTCATATGGAAAGATATAACACAAAACAAAACACAAATGATATTTGACTTTTCTAAATAGTTGATCAAAGGAGGAGGGGTAATAAGGACCATTTATACTTACGACACTCGTACTTACACGAGAAAAAAATTCAAATACCAAAATTTTTTTATTGTTAAAAATGCATACATTACATCAGCGTAACTTTTATTCAATAAATATTCACACCGGTAGCCTACCATTTATGGTTTTTCAAAGTTGGGTCGTTTGCCATTTTTCAGTATTTTCGGAATTTTTGACATTTTTCGAGAATATTTGTAATTTTTTTCAATAAGAAAAATACAATGATCCATCGTGACAATTTGGATTTACTTTGGCTGTTACAAACCTAAAGAGTACGTAGTAGCCTACAATGATTATATTTTTATAAACTGACTTAATTTTATTTTTTAATGAGATCTATTCCAAGCCATATTTTGCGAATTCATCCAACCCACTCAAATCTTGTTTTTTGTCACATTTTTTAATAATTAATTTGTTTAGATGATGCATTCTACGTTTCACCACTAAAAAGTGATTGAAAAATCCAGTAAAAAAATAACAAACATAATAAGTTTTTTTTTTTGTAATCCCTTGCTAAAAAGTCCGAAAAGTATGGACAAGTATTGTTTAAGATATAGGTAAACGATGTTAAAAAAAGATTCTTGATTGATTTTTTTACAAATTTTCCCTCGAATACCTCGTTTTGTTTATGAATGTAGTCGATGAATTTGAAGAAATATAATTTTTTTTTTTTTTCTGAAGTTAAAGAGACGAGTCTCTTTTAAACAGGCTTTAAACTAAACTCACTTTCTCTATTCTCTAATCCTAAACTGTGTTCTGTGAAATACGGAAATTTTAATTTTTGAAAAATAAATCAAGAGAAAACTGATAAACCGTAAAACACAGTCTCCTTTTCGTCAACGATTCATGTATTAGTCAAAGAAAATAAATCAGTGAGTATAAACTATCCTTTTTTAGTCGCCGAGAAAAAGAGTTGGTAATCACTTCGAAATTCATAATTAAATATGATTTGAACCTGCATTTTAACCGGCCCGATAAGCAGTGAAAATCAGACATGCATTATTTTGATAATATTGCGAGTAAAAAGGAATAGGCTACTAAATAATAAAGATTTTAATTAATTTAAAAAAAAAAATTCTCATACTAGGTGAACCTTACATGTGTCAAAAATTATATTTTCGTGAAAAGTTGTGTTTTGTTAGTGAGGTCTGCACAGGTATCTATGTCCAGTTGCTCACTAATTTAGAAGTAGGCTGCGTTTAAAACTATTTAATATAGGTAGGCTATACTTACCTATATAATTTTATTCATTTTTTTTTTTATCATTAATTTCAACAATTAATGTGAATATTATTTGACAACTTATTATATTTTTGATAGATACTTTCTCGATGGGTTCAGTAAAATTTAAAAAATACGTATAATAAGGGCACACCTAACCTACGTTTGTTGTATTAACGTATTTCTTGTAACATTTGAAAATGAGAAGAAAAGGAAATCTTTAAATTGAAAAATTGGTGAGAAAATATTACATTACCTTTCCTTTTTCATTAAAAATGAATATTATTATTGTTCGTTTTTGTTTCTTGATACCTAGATACCTGCATGGCGAATCCTCGTTTATCTTAATGGTTGGGGTAAATTTTTTTCAAAACACGAGTTCCAAAATATTTTGTTCTAAAACAATTTTATTCCAAATTCATTTATTCCAAAAAAAATATTCACAAATTAAAAAAAATTTTTTTCTCAAAACAATATTTAAATTCAAATTTAATTATTTACTTATGCAAAAAACAATTTAATTCTGGAGTAAATAAAATATTCCTTTCAAAAAAATTTGTCCTCAAAATTATTAATGCTTATAAGAGAAAACACTCGAGATCTGTCTTTAGTTTTTGAGCAGAGTTTCAAGGAACAAGATTTTTTCCTTCAAAATATTCATATCATACAGGAAGTAAGTCTCAAGGAACTTCAGCATAAAAAATTTGAAAATAATTTATGACAACCCCTGTAGGTACAAAAATTAAGGACAGAAGCATGTGTGTTGCATCTCTGATTGTAGAATCTTCTGGATCCGTGTACACTTGTTCAAAGCCACAACTTTGCACGCATTGAAACACATTTAGTTTGTTGCTTGTTTGAACTTGAAAAAGGTTACCTACAAATCAGTAACCCAAAACATTATTATACCTACTAATATTTTATTGTTATTATATTTTATAAATTTGAAATTTTTATCAGTACTTATCCTGACCATTCGAAATAAGTACTATAATTTCTCTGGAAAAAAATTTGCTTGACATATGTTCAGGACGTTTGACCCTAACCATGAACTAGTGTTCACTGAACAAAATAAAATTTTAAAATATAAAATTCTCTTCTTTTTGGACCCAATGAGGGTCGAAGAATGGGTCTGATGATAAAATTAACATCAAATTCGAATTAAGCCCCTCAGAAAATATGTCCGACGATGTAAGTTTAAGAATCAGGAAAAGGCCACTAAATGCAGCTCTAAGTTTGCATAATGTTTCTCCTCTGTTCACTTTATATATATGCAACGCTATTAAAACCAGCTTTCATCGATTTTCCTTTATAAAAAAGTTTTCCGAAGTGATAAAATAATAAAACCAATCCTAGAACCTTCTTAAGTTCATAAAAAATGCATATACAATAATTCATCAATATCCGTTCGGTAGATTCTTAGATTACCTTTTACATACATTTTTCCAAACCCTTTTCTTTATGTACTAGTATGTAGATAGATTTATAAATTACGAATTCAATTTTTTTTTTTAAATTATGACTCTATATGGTTTCGAGGTAATTAGATTAGACGTGATAGGCCTTTTTCGATTTCTGCATTCCAGGTGGTAGGTAAGTGTTTTTCATTTCATAATTTCAGAATAATAAATCATTTTTTTTCCGCTCCCCATGAGCTAATTATTCAACTTACCTTTGGTTTGCAATAATCAGATAACTTGTCTAATTTGATGTGAAAAACTTGAACGACAAGTTTTCACTTTCGTTGCACCTTGACATTTTTCTTACCTCGCCTTCCCCATTGCTCTCATTATAAAAAAAAACTCTAGCGCAGCAATGCTTCGCTAGAAAACTCAGTTTGCTCGATATTTGTATCGATAGTTATCGATGTATCTATATTTCTTTGCTAGTTTCAGGTTAAGAAATTACAAAAAACTATCGATAATTAACCCATATCTTTAACAAAAATATTGATCTGTCGATGTTTTATCGCTAAAAACCGCTTTTCCAGTAATTTTTTGCTTCCAGTTTTTTCGAGAATTAGGGAACCGATGAGCACCAAACTTCTTTCAGACCTGCACCCATACAATAGCTATTCTTCATAAAAATTTCAGCTCTATGTGTTTGAAAAAATAAATTTTTTTTTAGAAATTGTTCTTCTCCAGTTTTCTTGGAAACTACTAAATTAATGGGCACCAATCTTCTAAGAAATTTGCACTAATATAAGGAAAGTATATTGTGAAAATTTTAGCCCGATCCGTTTTGTTTTTTTCTCAGAATCCCAAAAAAATGACTTTTCCAGGAATTTTTTGTTTTTCAGTTTTCTCGGAAACTAAATCAACAGGCAAAAAACTTCTTTCAGACTTACTGCAGTGTGAGAACTATCTCCCTTAAAAATTTCAGTCCTATTCATTCGGTAGTTTTTTCAGAACTGCGAACACAAAATTTGGGCTATACATACGTACTGTATATATATGTAAAAAAAACACTCTCCTTTTTCGAATGACTACAATTTCGTATATTACTCTCATCCTTTCATGAATTTGTAATGTTTATTTTTGTTTGACCCACATTAAGAAATCGACACTATTCGACTATCTAATGTTTACCATTCCAATCTTGTTATCTTTAAGTTACGTCATTTCATGTATTTTTGATTCGACCATCTTATTGTTAAATGACATCATTTTTGACCATACACAACATGACTATTTTCCTTTGTAACGAACGTCGATTTCATTTATCAAATTCATTCATTCATTCATTCGTCCACTAATCGCCATTTCAGAAAGACAGATAAAACCTAGTCGTATCTTCATTCGTTTCTTTGTGTATAATAATCTTGAATTTTCTAATTTCACTACCGTATTTTAATCGTGTCAATAAACTCTGCTTTTGATTACAAGTTCACAAAACTTTATTTACGTGCAAATTAGATCGAGTGGAATACCTGGAAATGAACTTACATATATATATATATATATATATATATAAAAAATTAGGTCAAAATGAAAAAATGGTACCAATCATTTTCTTTTTTCATGAAACGGATAATTTTTAACCCTTCCATGAAGTCAATTTTAATACCCCGTTTGCAAGCACAAACTGGTTAAAAATTGGCTTTATTTGAGACTATGGGACTCGTATGTATAGAGTGAAACACAGACACGCAATTATCACAGTTTTGGCTTCAATCGAGTATTTTTTCATCATTGAAGAATGGCAATACATGATAATTATATGAATGTAGGTAAAACACCTACCTCCTAAAATCAATCTGTCTCCTCCCCTCCTCAAGTACCTTCTAAATGACGAAGAAGTGTTTGAAGGAAGTGAGTAACTGGCTATTTTTAATGAAAAATTTCTCATTTTTATGTTCTTTTTCTTCACACGAGCTGTCGAATATAATTATATATGGCTATAAAATTTTGGTCTCACCTTTTCACAATGTCAATTATACCTACTTATTTGAACTTCGGGTCTTTGATTTTAAATAAATTTATGTTTCATTCGCAATTTGTTTATTACGGTACCTAATTAAAACTGAATTTCCTTTCGATTGTTTTTTTTTTTTTTTTTAAAAAAACATCCTACTCTTTTCTTAAAATGAATTTTTCAAAAAATTCACTTTTGTTTCTTCAGAATCTTTTAATCAATAAAATAAAATAAAAGTTATAAAAATTCATCCATTCAGTCCCGAGAAAAATGAATACTAGGTTGAGAATTTTTTTCTGTGATAAATTGTCAATGTTTTACTTCACATATGCCACATGGCTTCATGTTTAACCTTCATTTACTCGATAATGAATATTTCTAATACAAAAATAAGAAGAATAAATTTGATAGTTGTAATGATAATTTTGTATCATTCATAATATTTCTCTCTTATATATATATTTCACATATATATCAATCACCTAAAACTATTCTCATTATATTGACGTCATGTAAACAAGTCTTCACTTGCCTTTACTGACTCATTTATTCTACTTTCAATGTTTATAAACAAACATAAATACACTTTTCATAACAACTCTTTTCTATGAAACCATTCTGCAGATATTGCAAATACCCAAAATCACCATTTATGTCATTTCCTTAAACTCCTATTGGACAATATCTAAACTTGTATTGTCATAACTCTCTAATCATATCACTACCATTTCCACTCTCCAAGAAATCGCCATATTCTCCTCCCAAAACTTCTAGTTATAAAAACTCATGTAACCATGTACATTTTATCTTCTTTACCATCTCTTCTCTATTAATATTATTATTCTTACGTAACTTACTTTTTAGTATTTCACTGTTTTATATCTTGTTTAATACAACCTTTTAACATTTACGAGTATTTAATTATTTTGTAACCAATATTCTCGTTACAATAGTCTTTTTCATTTTGTTGGAACTTTCATTGAGTTATTTTTTTCGTATAGTAACGGTTGATCGAGATATATGTAGGTACCTTGACGTATGTTGTTTAGGGGATGAACTAGGCATGCATATCGAATTTAAATTTTCTTCGAATTGTATCCGTTATTTTTCCTAATTAATGTTCCTGGACTAAAAAAACTTTTTTCAGAAATATGTACCACATAAATAAAGTTATTGGCTGTAGTGATGGCAACATTGTACCTTAAAGGTAGGCAGGTATATTAACTACCTGTGAAATGTACGAACTTCGTTGGAACCATTTTTTCTTTATTTTTTGATTGAATTGGAGATGAATCCGACATTCTACTGAGTTGCTGTTTATCTTATAGATAAGTCACAACTTTGGCTTACTGCCATCATCGTGATGCTGCAAAAAATGAATTCATTCAATGCTTGGAAGTTGGAAGTGAGTATTTGTCATTCTGTATAATGTTTGAATAATTTTTTCATGTGTCTGGCCTAGGCTGAAAAAAAAATTAATATCAAGTTGGGAAAAAGTTTAAACGTATCTGCATATAATAAGATGATTATAAACTTGCCAAGGACATTAAATTAGTGAAAAACTAATTTATACCTATTCGCCGTTTGTTGGATTTTAACGAAATTTGGGTAGAATTTACCATTAAGTTTAAACAAAACAAGCCTGACTAAATTAATGTCGGTTTATTATAGTAATTTTTTTTTCCACATTTTTCACATTTTCCAACTAATTTCAATTCGAAGATCGAAGAATGTCACGAGTACGGGTGAGAATAGTTTCTCTAGGATTAATGTACCGTAAGATTCAGACATTAATCGAAACGTTAACGGATCCATTTTATAGATTTGACTGACGAGTTAACAGCGTGGTATCTACACGAAGATTAGATGTCTACATTTTGACTGATTAGTTTGCAAGATGAATAATTTAAAATGTGGTTTCTGGATTAAAGTCTGAGAAAATCGTTACTGGAAGAATTTTGAAATTTGAGTGACAAAATGAAAACATTAAAAGATAACATAATATTTTTGCAAGAGAGACGTAGATAAGGCTCTTTAATAATAGGTATGCGCATGAGGGTGATAAGAGATGAGCCGCCATCTTGTGTTATTCGGTTTTTCATGAATTTTACAATAATTATTATAACTATGTATATAATAACAACGCAAAATGGCGACTCATCTCTTATCACCCTCATACGCATACCTGCTAGTAAAGAGTCTTAACATAGGTAGTTCTTGGGACAAATTTCTACCAGTTGAAGCATAAAGTAAAAAAAAAAAAACTTACCTAACGCAGCAGCAGCTCCGTTAGAAAAAGTAGGTTTTCAAACAGTAGAAAATCAATTTCCAATGAAAAACCTAGCTAAAAAGTTAGTATCTAACAGGTCATAATAAATTGTTGATTATATTAAATTTTGTGACTATAGTTGACCTAAAATTACACTGTTTCAAACTAATACCTGTTTCAAAATTGAAACGAAAATGAACTTTATTGAAGTACCGTCCGGCGGATCGGCACCAAAATTGGTAGTGTTATAATAAATTATAGTTAATATTTATTCCAATTTTTGTAGCTATTGGTTCAAAACTAGGCATTGTATACCCAAAAGAACAAAAAAAATAGCTGTATTAGAATTACCTTCCGGCCGATCTACACCAAAATTATCAGTGAGTTATAATAAGATCATAGTTAAAATTTGTTTTAAATTTTGTAGCTGTTGGTCTGAAATTAAGAATTGTATAGCCAAAATAAAAACAAAAGTAGTGTTACCAGAAGTACCGTGTAGCCGATTCCGCACCAAAATCAATAAGTGGTGTTCTTGACTTGTACTATATGTTCATAACAAATTTTGTGACTATCAGACAAAAATTGCGACCTACCCCAAGGTAACAAGAAAATGCAATATACTGTATATACAGTTTGAGTTATTGGTACCAAAATTTTTTTCGTGTTATGAAACGAAAATCGTAGTCTACCCCTGGGGGCTAGTCCTACATCGAAATTAATGAGTAGATTTTTATTAAAAACGTACTTAAAGGAAGACAACTTTACTCGTAGAATACTTAAAATCGTTTGAGAAGATCCGTAGGTAATCTGTCAATATCTATAGTATAATTATTGCTATTATTAATAAAAAAAATGATTGGGAGAAGAAAGTGAGAAAAAGAAAGAGAGAGAAGGTGAGTAGGAAGTATTCTCTTAGACTAATTTTCTTTATCAACACTGATCATTCGAATGTTTGCTGGTGAATATACTTTTGTGGAAATTGGGATGATGTATAGGTATGTTTTTACCTATCAACATACTATAATATCTACATACAGCTGAATAATCCAGAATAAAATTGTCATCAAAATCTTTATATTGCTCTGAATAGAATCAAAAACGTAATGAAGACATTTTATATCTATACCTATCAATGTTTTCCTTATCCTCATGGAGTATTCTCATAAAAGAATTTTCTTCTTCGATGCAACTTTTGTGGTTTGGCACTTTCACTATGATTGATTGTTCGTGAATAAGATGAAAAAATTATAACACGCTGCATTTCTTCCATTAACATATCTACAAAATTTTTAAGTAAGTCAACATTTTTGTAAATTTGATGTCTGATCTATTAGGCCTCAGGAAATTTTTTATCCACCAAATATTTAAAAGTTATGTAATTAAATTTTTAAATTGCCTTGTGTAGGGATTAACTCTTGAGTGAGGCCACAATTGTGTCTTGCGCGTGAAATAATAAACTTAAAAATAATTGCAAGTTGTACTTCGTACACAATTCTAATTGAACGGTGACAAATCGAGCTTTTTACCAATTATATCATCCACTCAATCTCACATAGCAAGTGCTTCATCTTATTTTATCAATTACCATGGTATTGAAAAAAGTATGGCAATAACTAATGGCCAAAAATAATACCACGTATTTATTAATTACACACGTGTGCTTGTGTACATGTAATTAGCCGAGTATAAATAGCCTGTCAGTGTTTATTGAGATTAGCTCACCTGTAATTTCAGTAGAATACCGTACTTCTGTATTGCCACAACCAAAGATATTCTACACATTATTTTTATTTTATTTTTCTAATTTTTCGTTGTTCTTCCTGTCTGGTTGCTTTACTTTACTCAGTTGCGAATTATCTTTTGTAAATTGAAAATAATAAATTAATAGTTCTGGA
Source organism: Ericerus pela (assembly GCA_011428145.1). Taxonomy (NCBI): domain Eukaryota; kingdom Metazoa; phylum Arthropoda; class Insecta; order Hemiptera; family Coccidae; genus Ericerus; species Ericerus pela. The sequence goes on from WOFM01000993.1 coordinate 51,041, forward strand.
AAAGCTGTTTAGTAGGTAATTTGTTTATGGCAGAGTAAGAGACAAAATATTGTCTAATGTAATACATACCTATACTATATGTAGGTATATTTTAAGGTACTTAGGTATTTAGTGTGTGGATAAATCAGTCTTTTCTTTTTCGCTGTTTTGGGCAACTAATGGTTAATTATTCTTATAAAGTAACCTATTTGTCATGATGGAATTAATTTTTAATTTTTGATAATTTTTTGACAGTCACTGAGTCACTGAACCTTTCCTTTGCATAAAGTCAGAAATTTAGTTTTAAAATTATATATGGGGACATTACTCGTATGAGTTGAAGAGGCTCAGACCCCAGACAACAGTCATGGCCAAAAGGCTGGCAAATATTCATCTCAATGATGTAAAACTAATGCACAGATTATGTTTGATCATAATTACTTGTATATACGTGAAAGTAATGTACAAGTTCCAAACTGTGACTAATAAGACCATTACGGTGATGTCACGATTTGGTAAACAAACTGGTCTGCCATTTCTTATCTATATAAGAAATGACAAACCAACCCTTACACAGACGTATGTAATTAATACGTATGTGTGTATGGGTGCGTGTAAATAAGCCCCTATATAAACCATCCAAACAAGTTCTAAAATCACCAGAGTTGGCCAAGGTTTTGGCTTACCCATATGTTTACATATGAAGTGGCAGAACATGCAGTAATCTGTTGATTACCTTCTGGTGAGAATATTCTTTTCACGACAAGGTATTCCACATTATAAAAATAGATATCATTAATTTTAGTGATCTCTAAGCGCAGACAATCCGGACAAAAATGATTGAGTTTGGTCTTTTAAATCATAATTATTTTTGTGGTGGTTAACTCTGTTTCTGAAAAGCAATCCAAAGTTCTTGGTATCCTAATAGTGGAATTTATGTTTAGCAAATGGAATTTTTATTTTATCAAAAGGAGATGAGTCACATCCAGTTCCCATATCATACTGCACACTACAGGGTTGTGTCTCAAAAGACAAAAGAAAAAGAGGAGAAAAATCATTGGGTATTTATTCTCCTAGTTAAGCGGAGGGGCCTAACTCGTATTGATGGACGCATGCGGTAGTCCATTACCTATCAGTGGTTACCAATGCGTGCCTTGCACTTAAAACCTGTAATACTTTGAGCCAACAGAGTGAACATGAATCTATTTCTCTCTTTAGTCTAAAACATAGAAATTCGTACGTAAATCGTATGCGTAGGATTACGTTTTGTGTAGCGCAATAAGCCTACAAAATGCAACGAGCAATTAAAAGTTTCTCTGCTAAGTACTTGCAAATAGTCCGTGTGGGTAGCCTAATACATAATATATACCCAATACCTGTACTGATTTGTTGACAGTGTTCAGTTTGTTGGCAAAGACTGGATATCAGTCATATTGAGTAAGTCGACCAGACACGCAAGCACTCGTTGGAGTGATAACAATCATCCAACGAACCTTCTATGGGTAACTATCTCCTATACCCAAAGTCGTCAGATATACCTACCATTAGGGCCAATTTTTGCAAGATTTTTAATTAAAATTATGTAACTGTTGCTTATCTGAAATGGTTTCGGTCCCTCGAGCTTTCCTCCTGTGATGTGTACTTAATCTTGATTTTTAAACTGCGTTAGGTACTTGCAATTGCTCCAGATTAAGGTGCGACGAGTCCCTGGGAAAATCCTTAAGTAGACCGACTCACAAGTCAAAAAAAAGAAAGTTACTTTTTTACTTGATAATTCTTTTAAGACACCATTTGGACTCCCTGGAGTCGAGAGTCCCTGGAAAATTGCCCATTTCGTCCTTAGTGCTTATCCGGAGCTGACTTTCACTTTATTTTGCGTTAATCACCAGTTAAATTCTATTGTAGAATCACTTTATAGGCAGTTAAAGAGAATATACAATACAACTATTATTAAATAGATGAAACACGATAGTAAAAAATAATTACCTGCACGAAGTATAAATATCTTCTCACTAGTGAAATGCTGACAGTTGCCAAATGAGCTAGTACTAATCCATTAATATCGAAAACAAATGCGTATCCTGGACAGGCCCCTTCATTCATCACCACCGATATCATAACCTTGGTGAACATTGATAAGGCGATTTCGAAGTTGAATTTCGATGGCGTAGGATCCCTGATGCCGGCGTAAATTATTCGATATCCTTCAGGCGATGGTTTCGGAAACATGCCAACGTTTCTGTGGGGGTTGAAAATATTATCAGAAAAATAAAGACAACCTTTTCGAATAGGTAGCTGTCCGAGGAACAACGACGTGTAGCGTATAATTACACTATATCCCAAAACGAGTAACTGTATTGCAGAGGAGAGAAATCTTTGCAGGAAAAAAATTCCGGGGAATCATTTCTGAAGGAGTAGTGCAGTTCTATGAGCTCTTTCGCTCTTTGTGTACTGTAGTCAGCGCTGTCGAAAAATTGTATAACAAAGTATTCTGTAAATGAGAAAAGAAATTAAAAGTTATTATGGCTAAATTGAGGAGGAAAAGTTCGCATTTGCAGGGTGGTTTCGTGAGTGGTTTTCTAAACTTGAAATATGGATACAACCGACTACATCGAAGAAAAAATTTCTTGACATAATTATGGGTCTATCTGCAAAGTTGAAATAGCTGTAAAAGGCGGATTCCTTTAGTAACTCCTTCATTTCGTGAACATGCAACTTTTCATACTTCAGTGCTTTGAAATTGTTTTACGTTATCTTTTTCTTTATACTTGAAGGAGTTCGACAGTTTCCTCCCTTCACCCATCACATTTTTCAAACTTGACCATGGGAAAATTCTAAATTTTTGTATTTTACAGCACCTTTGGCCCCGTAAATCTCGAAAATGATTATTGAAGATAAGCCATTAGTTGAAAGGAAGTTTTTCCTAAGTCGTACTCGGTTATATCTAAATCTCGGGTTTGGGGAACTACTCACGGAACCCCTTGTACTACCAGAAAAATACGAAAAATAAGCCTAAATAAAGAAGAAGTGATTCGACGATTTTAAAATTTTAACCGCACTTTTTCTCGGCAAAGCACTTTGAGTTTAATTTTTTTTTACGAGTAAAGTTTAAAAAAAAAATTGAAATAACTAAAGAGTGTTATTTTTGATGCAAATAATCCTGTCTACTTTTTTGTCCATTGTTGATACAAAATTTTTAAGAACTTAAACTTCAAAATCTCTTCACAAAAAAGTAAGTACTGATATTTTGATTTCAATGATATTTTAACTTTATCAAAAAAAATTCAAGGTAGCAGAATTATGTGTAATTCTGTACCTACTTGATACTATCTCACGAATATTAGAAGGTTTTAGGTCTATAATGGACAGATTATCTGAAAATTAAACTTTGAAATTTAAATTCGGAAAAGTATCAGAAGAATAATCTCGACGCCTACTTCGTATTAAATTTTTGCGATTGGCATTATTATTTGATAATTTTTAGAAAATTTTTTCTCACTGTGCCCTTTTTGAAGGACTCGATAAAAATCTATATTTTTTTTTTCATCCCTCTCTTTATCGGAAATACAATTATTTATCTTTAGAGGAATTTTTACACCAATTAGGTACATGTGGTAACGAAAATATTTTTCCTTGTAACGTTATTATTAATCATTATTAAAAACAGAAAAATGGGTAAAATAAAAAAGAAAACTGAAATCTACCTACAACCTTTTCTTCCGGTAAAAAATTTGTCTAATCTTTCGCTAAAAGTGCTATGAAAAAATGTAAAATGAGCACATTTTACGTGTATTTGGCGAAAATTTGCAAAGGTAAGAATGTGAAAAAAATAAATCAAAATGTAATTATTAATGAGTTGAAAAAGTTAACAAAAAACCGTGAAGAATATGGTCATAAATTTAAATTGCTTCAGCAGCTATCAAAAAGAAAAGAGGAGTTGCTTATTATTCCACTGTATTATAGTACCCATTTTCAACGCTTTTTGTATAAATAGTGTAATACTCATGAAGCGAGTGAAATGTTTTTTGCATTTCCAAGGTAACTTACTGATTGAAATAAGTACCTACATTTTGTTTTATTGCTCTTGACGATAAATATTTAGAATTTATTGTGAGAAATTCGAAAATACAGTTTGAAATGTTAATGCGAACGATGTTCATTTTTGTAAACGTACACAATGCAGAAAGTGGAATTCAATTTCATTCTCATTTAACATGCATAGCTACTTAATAGATTATGTTATACCACTATAGTCTGTGTTTATTCAAGTCAACTTATGCCAAAGATGAACTTGATCATTTATTGGATCAAAATTATCTTGTTATTTTTCTGAAGGTATAATTACTCGATTATCATTATTCCATTTCATCCTTTTCATAACAATCATAAAATTTGAAAATTTTAGGCTAAGAAGAACGTTCTCATTTCCCCCCCCCAAAAAAAAAATCCTGTTTAAAAAGACTGATGGATTGATTTTGGTCTCCTTCTTTGCTTTCCAGCGAGTTCAAATGATGACTCCATTTTCTTGATTAGCAATGAGCCAACAATTCTGTTTTAATTACCTTGATACTTGATCTTATCGAGCTGAACGTTTGTTTTATGGAAATTCGTTGAGCATAAAAAAAGCAATTATTCTACATTCCAAGAAAAAGAAAAACACACACACATAAAGAAAAATAGGCTGTTTTTATGATTTTAATCTCATGCAAATGCCTATTTTTAAATGATTTCGGCCAAGTTCCGTTTTGGAAAATTTTGTTTTGAGAGTTTTAATTAAGTTTGAAAGTTTCAGTTTCGAACCTTTTCAAAGTTAGTTATCAATTCTACCTAATGGTTTTTGTGTCGTTTTTGTATACTTTCAATTTTCATTACTTTTTTTCTCATATTTTACATTGATTTGTTTTCTTTAGCTTTTTAGTAATTCTTAATGCCTAGCAATATGTCTTTGCATGGGCACATTGTCGATTGTTGATGTCGGAAAATTTTTACACTGTTTTAAAATTAAAGTTAAATATTTTCAAATTAATTTCAAATTAGCCTAATATCTACTATATCACATACGTCACTATTTTATGTTGATGTTAAGCAGCATAAAAACATTTTTCATTAAAAAAGTAATAGTACAATTATTAAGATATTTTCCTGGAATTATTGTGTTGACATTTATTTATGACAGACTGAGTGTATGATTGGAATTTTATTCATTATACTGTATACGAATGATGGGTAAAATTATGCAGGTATTATGAAAGCTCAATAAAAAATTGAGAAGAAAATATTCACATTTTTATCACCTTTTTAAGGAGGTATAAAGTGAATTATTAATTTGAGGGAATGAGGAAAAATAAAAAAAAAATAAAAAAAAATAGACGAAAATCTGTTTTTCTAAAAAACTAAACTGATTTCAGAACAAAAAAAAAAATATATAAGTTAAGTTAAAAACGAGTTTTAAAAAAAATATGCTTTTATAATTTGAAGAAGAAAATATCGGCGAATGGGGAAATAAAATTTCTCATTTGTTTTTCCAGACAGAAACAAACAAAAATTGAAAAAACGACTGATAAAAACGGATATAAGGGAATGTGTGCGTGTGTCGTAACACGTGAAAGCAGCGCTGAAGTTGGTCGTCCAGTGTACTTCAACAAATTGAGTGAGTAGAATAAAAGCGAATAAAAGAGAATAAAAATGCATTAAAAGAAAAATAATCTTTGTAAAATTGATTACAGTGTATTGGAGGGTATCCCTTCGTACCATAAATATGCGGAATGATACATTCCCGCATCAGAGTCCGATTTAATCTACAGCAATGCAGGGGATTGCCTACATGCGCCGCTTTTGAGGGACTGCAATATTTCCAGTTGAGTATTTCGTAATCATGATTTTTTCGTGAACTTTGTTTTCACTTTTTGTTAGGCCTTGTGATGGGGGCTTAAAACTGATTACCTAGTCTTTCTGTTTGTAAGTACCTAGTACCTTATTTTAGAAAACCTCTTAGATTTGACGTATTTGATTTTGAATATAATCATAGGACGGATAGGTCCTTTGGAATTTTTTTGTGGGATTTCTGACATTTTTATCACTTTTTGTTGATAAACTTGTTTTCTTCGCGTTTAAAACTTTGCTTTTTTCACTTTTTGTTGCAAACTTTGTTCTCACTTTTTGTTGCAAACTTTGTTCTCACTTTTTGTTGCAAACTTTGTTCTCACTTTTTGTTGCAAACTTTGTTCTCACTTTTTGTTGCATATTACGTCATCTTTTTACTATGTACTTATCTTAGGTTAAACATTTCCAATATTAATATACTATCCGCATGACAAATGGCGTCAATAGTTCGATTGTCTCTATACCTCAATCTCAATTGGTTGTTGATTCAATCAAATTAAATTAGACTACATTTAGACGAATTTTTGGTCCATTCAAAGACTGAAAAGTTCTAGATATGTCCGACATTGCACTGTGCGGTTAGTCAATTCCAATTCATGGAACCGTTGACCCAATTCAAAACTGATTATGCTTGGGAAGTTGATTGACCTGTAGTAGTTTTAAAAATTTTGCGACTTCACCCCTACACCACCTAATGATGGATTTAAGAAGAATGGTCCACTTAGAGAATCAACAAAAAGGTTTGATATAAGAATGATAACTTGTTAGGAAGGGAGGTCGCAAAAAATTATTTGCGGGACCATTGGGAAGTTAATGCACCCTCATCATCCAATAAGGTGCTGAAACGAGGGTCTATCCTCACAAAAAATTATATTTTTGTATGGTTTTTTCGCGAAGTATCACTTACCTCTGCCCTCTGTATAAAATGTTTTTTTTTTTTTTGAAAACATCTCTGGGACGGTTAAATGTCTGTTCTGGTAAGAGCTAAGTTTCCGACCACCCCATTTGGAAAAATGAAAAATGTTTTATCATTTTTGAAAATATATTTTCTAAAAATATGATAATTCATCTGTTGTTGGTAAGAGATTATATGACTGAAAGTTGATTCAAGATATTGTATCCTCTTTGTAATTAATGACAAGTAAATAATATAGTCGATTCGCTGTACCCACACTATTAATTTACATTTTTCAATGCGGTGTCACTTATCTAATCGTTTGTTTTCACACTATGAAAATCAGTGTACGAAAAATTTCTGTCGAAACAAAACCATACAATATTTAATGAGACTTGATGAAAAAATATTCGTTTGTTAAGACAATATTATTGAGAAATATGAAGATTTCACACGACGTAAAAACGTATTTACTAATAGAAACTTACTTTGAGTGTTGGAATTTTATTAGCATCAATCTCTTAATTTTTCTCGTTAATTTCAATATTGATTGGTATGTTTTTGATATTTAGTAAGCAATTTTGAAGAAGATTGGACACTAGCGTACATATTTATTTAGAAGAGTGCCGGTGTGTTACTGGCATACCCCTAAAAATTCACCAAAGTTCGTAATAAATTAAACGAGGTTTTTATCTACACCTACCTATCAATAATGATTACAAAACTAGAAAAAATGTATTTTTGTTTTTTCAACTTCTGGAACACGTGTCAAAAATGTCGAAATAAGTCAGCGATAATGGAGTATGATAATAGGTCAGTGTATGTATGTTCATGATAGGTCTTCGTAATGTCATCGTTTATAAATTTTAAACGTATTTACAGTAGTCCTGGCCAGACCAGAAGGAAAATGGAATCAAGAGCAGGGAGAAGATAGACGTTTATTACCTTGTAATTAGAAAAGTTAGAGAATATTACTTACATATTTCTCTTAGAAGATTACTGGTTTTAATTTTAAAAATGTTTATATTGCCAAAATAAGATGCAAAATATTCACGAAGACAGTTATGTACTTCTTTAAAATACTTCGGTTTATAATATGGTTTTCTTCGAAAATGTTTATCTTCTACTTTTATACTTCTTGAAAAATAAATTAACGACTTTTTTTTTGGCTGGTACTGCTAGTGCACTTTACTGAAAGAAATATTTTCATCTCTATCCCCCTTTTAACAACTATATGTCTTTTTCTCTCTATACATAAAATGCTACATTACTTCCACTGTTTAATATGCGTTTCTTTTCAAAAATAATGGTAAAAAATTAAAGGCATCACTGAGATTTTTTGAGTTGCCTATTGAAAACTGAATATGATTTTCACATGAAAGCTGTCCTTAGGACGTAGAGGGCTAAAATTAGGGGCGTTGGCCAAAAACAATTACTCATATTTTTGGGTGATATCAACACCATATGATTGTTTGAAATATTGAGTTCATATTCAATGTTCATTATTAAATCAAAGCTGTCCTGAAACCTCCAATAGCTGATAGATAATTTGTATTTTCAAGTGTCTTATATATAGTCACTATGGTTTTTTGGGGTGCCAAGTTCGAATTGAGTTTCCATTTTCCCGTCAAAATTTTCCTGATATCTTTCTGATCTGTAAAGATGGAGAAAAAAAAAACATTGAACGTGTTCCGAAGTGGCTCCTTATTTTTGATGAGTGAGCCGAGCGAAGCCACTGTCTCCAATAGCGGCTAACATTATACATAATTGGTCTTGGGAATAATATGAAAATTACGTAAGTATCCAAAGTTAGGATGATTGGTTGAATTTTTATTTTTAACAGAAAAAAGTAAGTGTTTGATCCGAAAATGTTTTAAAATCTAGGTTGTATTTTCTGGATAATACTGTATAGATTAGAAGTACGTAAATTTTTATAACCCGGGCTCCATAATTACCACACACCTAGGTATACACGGCTCCAGGCTGGTTCATACACTATTTATTACATTAATAGGGATATATAATAATTTGGGCTGGTGTTGAGAAATTCTATCAGCCAAAGTTGTGCCGCGGTTTTCAGGACGCACAATTAACAGTTCGAAAACCTCTGATATATATGATTCAATGTTTAAAAGACAAAAGAAGGGAATAAATTGAGAATCATTTTTCACCAATGACAGATATAGAAAACATACCTAGATATTATTTATCTTCTATTGTATATTATGTAAGGCACAAAGGCAAAAAATGTTCATTGAGAAAAAATAAAAAATGCCAAGAATGTGTTTTGCACATTTTTTTAAACAACTTGATGTAAATTTGGAAAGTTCAGAATGAGTTGTGATATTTCTTCAATTCCAGATTGCATTCTATTTGTCTAACCTTAACAACTTACCTATGATTTCATTCCGCAAAAAGTGAAAATTACAATAAATTAATGAACAACACTTACCCGATAATTTTGGCAAGTGAGGCTGCTTTTCTGCCCATTCTAGTAGCTGCTTTATAACATCGATATTAATCTTCGGATTATTATCATATTCTTTATCACACGATCTTACTTTTAGAGCCATTGAGACTAGTATTCAATTTTTCAAAATTTAATTTATAATTAATGTAGGTATCTATTTCACTGTATTTCAGAACGAACTAAATATTTTTAAACAAAATAGTGACTCCACTTTGTTAGCGCTGCAACCAGATTGAGCATTGTAATTAAAATGTTCACCCTTAAAACAGTCAGTTCCTATATCACGCTTATCAACCGGCAATGAAAGAACAGTCTAAACGTTTTTATTAATCAAAGCTGTTTGGACGAACTAACGAAGAAAAATTGCGTTGTAAAAATTTCGTCGAAATTACTGTTATAGTATTATCGTTTATGATCTGAATAAATTTTCTAAAATGTTGACAAAAAAATACAAAATTTAAACGACATTAAAGTAGTTGCTTATCGCTAACAGTGGAGGCAAGTTGTTAAATTTTGGGAATAAACGTGAAAAATTAAACACCAATTTTCACTATAAACAAGTTTCGTCGGCGTTGAGTAAAAAATTTTGAGAATAAGTTATCTGGAATTGGGTGGGTGGGAACCTACAATAAAATTCAAGTTCGATGTTTTAAGGTCTATTCACGTGTAGCGCACGTATATTTCAATTATTTCGATAGAATTTAACAGCTTCTCCAAAGGGGAGAAGACAAATTAGCGTATTAGGCAAAAAATTTTTTTGTCATTGAATAAAATTAGTTAGAAAAATTTCTAACCTTTGTTATATCTGATCGTATTTTACGCAAAAAACTAGTTTTGCTATGGATTGTATTTTTACTCAGGTTTCTACCTTGGTAGATACTTTTTAATGTTTGTATGTATATATTTTTTTAAATTAAGAAGACTCAGAATCTTTTAATTGGGTAGAAAAAATTAAAAGAAACATTTTTCATTGATGAATAGCTGAATACATAGTTTATATTAATACATAGTTTATATTAACTAACGTAAGTGACTGTTATAATTGCGCCCTTGAGTCACAAAATTTTCAAAATATCTTATTTTGTTGATACTTTTAATAGATGTTAGAAAACAATTAAAAAGAAAAACAATGAATGGTTCTTAAAACTATAATTTTAGTGCTCTTGTACTAAAACATGGAAAAATTTTAGTATTATTTTGTCATCTAATTTATTTTTAAATTTCTAAAAATCATTTATTTGTTTATTTTATATAAATATATAAAGGAACACTGCCTGGTACTCAAGACCTCTATGTGTTCTAATGACTTAATCTTAGAATTGAAAACAATAAGCATAGGTTGTAAAAATAGCAAAATAAATGTAATAACAATGATATTAGAGTAAAAACAAAAACAGCAGAATCCTTTTTTTCCCTTGATATTGAAGTAAAAAATAAGGATGGACGGATGTTTCGATATGAAGGAGAGGAAAGATAAAGGGACAATTGGAATGGATAAGGTAGATAAATGTAATCAAGTCGAAATACGTCAGGAGTGTAACTGTGGTTGTAATGGTTAAGGAGTATTTGGGAATTTTTTTTTTCCAAAGGTATCTAATCAGTGGCGAATCCAGAATGTCATTTTGGGGGGGAGGGAAATGAGAAATTTTTTTGTGGAGTTGGGCTTTTTTTTGCTCTTTAAGTAATTTTTAAAGTTTTTATTTAAATTCTGTTGTTGTATTTTCATTTTTCCTCCTTAATTTTTCTTCTCTTTTTGTTTTTTTTTTTTGGTATTTAGGGGAAAATTTCCCCATTTTCCTAATAGATCCGACACTGTATCTAATTCTTTAGGCTGGAAGTCAGTCAAAGATTTGTAAAATGGTAAGGCCGTACTTTGAAGAACGTTTTGTTTTACAAATTTTATCTATTATTTAGGTATTATACGTGTCTACTTGTAATGATATTTTCATACATATTATTTCAAATATTCTCGTACTTTATTAATTCGTATTTTCCCACATTATTCTTCATATTTCCATCTACTTACACTTCCTTTCATTCACGTCATTTAAGACTAGTTCAAACTTGTCTTTCAAGTCTTGACTTGTCTGATGACATCACCTCCGGTACACCATAAACTGTTTTCGTCTATATTCCATGATGTCATCTTTTCTACAAATATATTTCGATACCTTGCAATAATTCCAATTCTTATTAATTTCTTAAACACTCCTACTTTTGTTATTTCCTTTTAATTTCATTGGTTTTACCTGAAATACGTTTTCCTCAAACAACCAATCATATTCATATCTCCCACAATACCCAATTCAAATCACTCGAACTTCACCCTTATAAATAGTCTAATGTTCTGTATATTTATTATTCATTATTATTCATTCACTTTATTCACCTTTATTCACTCAATCTACTATTATTCGTATTTCACTTTTACGTTGTTCATACTTTGTAATAATCTGTTCACCTTTTATAATAATATACTCTTAAACTACTATTGTGTTTATTTGTAACAACTATACCGTTACACTACTATATACTTTTACTTATTTATTTACTTATTTATTTTAAACACAGTTTTGTAAGATAAATTTCTATGTACCCAATCCCATGCCTCATAGCCTAAAGACATAGAGATGATCCTATGTTTTCCCCCATTTTTATAGTTGAGAATGAAAGCATTAAACCACTATCCCAAGTGTAAAAGGATGCTAGAACTGTATTCCAGATTTTGATGAATCAGAAAACCAACGAATTCATGTATTTAACAGGATGGATGATTTAGTACTTACAGTTTACACGAAATAAGTCTTAGAATTTCAGCATGACTACCCTTAAAAAAAGCTACATCATCTTAAAATTTGCATAGTTGGAAAGGTTTTCTATAACAAAAGTTGGAACTAAATTTTAAAAAAATTGAATTTTTTCAAATTGACACACGGTATGTAATTTTTGTGATAGTTATGGGGCCAAAAAGAGTGGGGCATGGTAATATACTGTAACGTATATTTTCGTCTATTTTTAGAAATGACGAACATATTCATCCACACATTTTCAAATACCAAAAACGTAAATATTTATCAACAATAATCATCCTATAACTCTTTATAAACAACCACTAAATTACCCGTATTTAATTTTATGAATATAGATATACTTTCTGTATATTCATGACCTAATTGTGCCTGTCCCTCAAGTACTCGACGAGTCAGCACAACCCTATAATAACAACACCATACCTCACTTTACCTATCCGACACGTACGTTTTCATACCCTGAACGAGTATATAATACCTCGATTCAGTGGAATAAGACGCAGTTCCTCGACAGCTACTTCTAAGTACCTGGAACCTCTCTAGTAGAAGTCTCTAGTGAACAGATAGTCTTGCTTGTTGAATTGTGATTGTATATGTATAAATATTAACGTATGTTTATGTACTGTGATATACCAATTATTATTTTATTAAATGTGTAAACTCACTCGTGTGTTTTAAATATTATTGAGTTTCTAACCAATGTTAAGGTCCACAATAGTCTGTGGATGATAAGCTTAAATCTATTCTAGAATTATTACTGCTTTTAAAGTACGTGATATTTCGTGTATGGTGTAACACTGAAAGTGGTTCTAATTAGGTACATTACCACCTCTTTTGGCCGCTACATTATTGGCGCCCAACTGGTCTGCTATTGCGAATCGAACTCTCGCTCTAGTACCTATTTGATGGAATTGCTGATCCAAGTTGCTGTTTCAATTCCTCTGGTTCGAAGTACTTTGCTCTAACCTTGAAAACTCTAGTTATGTACTCAATGAGAAACGCGTAAGGTGCGCTCTTGAGGAAAGGAAGTAAAGGTTATCTGCGAGTGGAAAAAAACCAGTAGTGAAAAGAAAAGTCGAACTTCAAAACCAATCAAGGATATTTATTATACAAAAATAAAAATAGGTGTATTTACAAGGAATCAAGGTGAAGATTTCGGCAACAGAAAAACGGCAACGGATCCATCAAGCTCCTGTTCAAACAAAAGAAAAACAAAGTAACAATTAATATTAATTATAATTCTCGTCCCTCCCTTAAATATAAAAAGTGTTAAATAATTATAAGTCGCGAAAAAATTTATTTTTATGAATGAAACTAGGGAAAATTTATCCGAACCCAACACTACTAAAACAAATTTAATTTGGCTTATCGAAGCTAAAAATTTCGAACTAATCAATGTATGTCAAAATTTAAATATCGAAGTTGATAAAAAATATTTTTCCCGTATAAAAACCCAAGAGGATATCCTACTAAAAATAAAATCCAGTAAAGAAATCCAAAAATTACCAACTCCTGAAAATATAAAAATAATTTTGCAAACAATACGAAGACCTCGTGAACAAATCCCCGAATTAGAAAATCCAATTATAAGAAAATATTTTGATCCTCCCAATACATCAACGCCACTGTTGGAGAATTTGGATAACACCACACCATTTCCAAGAGCTAGGTCAGCTATTAACCTAGTCGATATTACTGAGGGTTTGGAAAAATCCGACGAGGACCAGAACTTGAAACTAGAATTTTAGAAAACCCCTACATCCCCTTAGAAAATAAAATGTCAGGAAAGGCTGCAGTAAACATCAGACTTTCCCTATATGGACACACCCCAACCGAAGATATCGTGTCATTTTTAATTGGGTTTGAAAATGAGGCGGAATTATTCAATTGGGATGCCAATATGAAATTTAAAAAAATAAGAATTGCAATTTCTGGCCTCGCTAAACAAATGTTTGAAGATAGAATTCAAGCAAACCCCGAATGTAATAATTGGCAAAATACGAAACAAAAAATTTTGGAAGTCTTTACTAGAACCAAACCCCAATTACGTGAAATACTGTATGAAAGAAATTATAATTGCGAAGCTGATTTCCCTGCGTACATTATGTTCGTGAAAAGAATTTTAAAACAAATTGAACCCGATATCTCTGAAGAAAAAATAATCGAAAAAATAATGCCAAACCTTCCCGAAAAAGAAAGAGTATTTCTAATTAAAAAGGAACCAAAAATAATTCAAGAACTTGATAAGGCCTTCTCTAAATATTTAGAATTCAAAGATAAAGTATTTGGACATTTAGATCACCTCTTAAGAAAAAAAATCGATCAACTTGAAAAAACTATTGAAGAATTAAAAGCTGGAAAAACGGAAAGAAAACCGAAAAAAATGTAAACTTAGTATCATCCGATCCAGTCTGGAAAGCTGAGATGGAAAAAATGAGCGCTGCAATAGCGAACATTTTGAAATCTCAGGAATCCAGGAAAAACAAAAATCCCCAAAATAAAAATAATAATAATGAACAAAATAATTTCAATCAAAATCAAAATCAAAACCAAAATCAAAATAGGAATAATAATAATAATAATAATAATAATGGTAATTGGAACCAGAACTAAAACTGGAACCAAAACAACCAAAATAGAAATTGGAATAATCAAAACTTTAATCCTAATTATAAGGGCAGAAACTTTAATCCAAATTTTCGTAGAAACAATTTTCCTAGAAATAATAATGGATACTATTCCAACAGAATCCCAAACTGGAACCAGCTTGGCCTTCCAAATTGGAATAATGCCCCAGCATGGGCTGGTATCTCATTCAATACTCCCCAAAACTTCCCTTATGTGACTGCAAACACTCAAATGATTGCCCCACTGGCACCATTGATGGCAGTCCCACAACAACAAAATTACCTCCAAACATCAAACCCCTAGGCCTGCCAAAATAATTGCTCAAAAAACTAAGTGTCCCCCTTACAGGAGATTTGTCAGCTGTAAGGAATGTCTTGAACAAAGAATCGAAACAGGTTAACAATGTTAGTGAGGAGAAACTTCAAAATAAAGGGTACTGCAGAACCCAATGTAAATTTCACCTCCCATTTGCCATTTGTGGTAAACAAATACTTAGCCTAGTTGATCCAGGTTTGGAACAGACACTGATTGATGAAAAAGTTTTAAAGAAAGTCAATTTTACGGAACCAATTCTACCATCTAAAGTAAGATTTTGTGGTGCGGATAGTCAACCTCTTGAGGTCATAGGTGTAACCAATGTGATTTTTTCCATTGATCTTTGCATTTACCCACATCCCACCTTCGTTGTCCAAAATTTAGTAGAACCGGTCATATTGGGTTTGACTTTTTGTCAACCCATAAAGCCAAAATGGACTTCCCGAAAAACAAATTCACTTTACCTTGTGGTGATGAAGAGCGATGTTTTGACATGCCTGAATGTCACAATTACCCTATTGAAAAAGAAAATAAGTTAGGTTATGTTAAGCCCTTTAAATATTATGCCCCCCAAACTTTTAAAATTGAGGCAAATTCAGTGCTAATTTTAGCAACTTTGCCTGAGCACCTGGAGTTTCTGTGTGAAACATCCATGGGAGAAAAACACAATTTCTTTGTAATCGTATCAGAAGACACAATAGCAGCTGTTAACCACAATAACAGACCCCATGTGATCTATAAAGGCGAATACTTAGGAAAATTCAAATTAAGTAGCGCAGTAGAAATTAATTCCTGCCAAATAGAAAAAATAACAGAAACTACTATTTTTAAGGATATTCGAGGGAACCCTATCCCGATTAATCTAAAGCTTTCTCTTGAACAAAAAATAAAAATGTATGAAACAATTAATGAATTTAATAATATTTTTACGGGAAAAACAGACGAAGTCTCTGTTTGTAAAGTACCCGAACAAGTTGTCCGAGTAGACGACGAAACTCCACTGCGGTGTAGAAATTTTAAATTCTCACACGCAGAACATGAGGCCCTACATAAACTGGTCGATGACCTAGTAAAAGCAGGTGTCCTAAAAAAACAGAAATAAAAATTTGAATCTCCCATATTTGTAAAAAAGAAACCAGACGGAGTCTACAGAGTATTAGTAGACTACCGAAGAATGAACCAAAGGCTTAGCAAAGAAAGCATCAGAAAAAAACGCAAAACATTATAACGCACACCACAAGATCATTGACTTCAAGCCTAATGACCTTGTTTTGCTGCGTCAATCAAAAAACGTCGCGAAAAATAAAATAAAATACACCGGACCTCATAAAATTGTTAGGAAGGTAACGGATCTAAATTATATAATCCGCATCAAAACAGACAATAAAACTGTGTACGATGAAACAGTTCACGTACGACGATTAATACCATATAAATCTCGTAATATCGACGAATAAAATAACGAAACAAATTCCAATAAAAATGATAAAAAACCAGAAACCCCCATCCAAACCCAAATTCTACCTAAACCAAGGGGTAGCCCTTGGAAAAAACAAGAGTAGATGTGTGTATAGTATATTACCTGCATCTACAGGTTTTTTCAATCACAATTTTTTTTTTTCATTTTTCTTTCTTTTCTCTTTCTCCCTTTAATACCTTTTTGTTTCTCTCTCCCCTTCGCTATTCTCTTATCTGCCCTGGTACCCCTTATTGTAATAAATCGAATAATAAATAAATAAAAACACCAGGCCCAAAAGAAAATTCAAAACTAATTAAAAAATTTTTTAAATATAGTAAAATAAAAAATAGAAAAACTTACCAATGGCCCAGGTATCCGTGTAGCCATCCAAAAATTTGGCGAGGTGCCCCCCACTGGTGGTACTGCTGCTATCAGTCGACATTGGAGATGGGTTGTTGTTCAATGCCCCTTCCTCTCCAGAACTCGAATCCACTGTGGAAGCGCTGTCTTCAACTGACGGAGTATCCCACAGGAAAGAGTAGATGGTAGGATCGGTTAACAACCATCCTCCTTGGAGCGACATAGCACAGTTACCCTCGGTGGCATCATAATGGCGAACCATATGAAAACCAACGATGGAAACCGAAACATCCAGGCGTGGCTTATAACGCTGGTTTAAGAACCGAGCAAAATTGACCCTGTCTGAACCAATGAGGAAATTGGTGAGATAGGTTCTGTCAACATGGACATACTCTACCGTAACTTCCTTGTTAGTCTGCTGCAATACGCAAAGCAGACCAACCAGCAGTCCGGAGAGTACCCCCAGGCCAACCATTCCTTTGGTGTCCAAATTTCCACAAAACTAGAGCTTTAACCCCGAGTACCCAAACTCGACCATCATGGCACGAGGATAAAATACTCTTAGGGAAAAAAGCAGACGTTTTGTGAATTCTTCACACCTTGGACAACAAACAAACCTCACTTAATGGCTCCAATAGTTCAGATCCTCCTCAATGGTCCCTCCGGCACTCGATGAGGTTTAAAAATTCGATAAAATAAAGAAAACAATCGGTGTAATGTGTAGAAAAGACGCGACTCACATGGACAACATTGAAAAGGATGAATCTTTGTGAGAACCTGGCTGCCGATAAACCAGGTCTCATTTGCGTCCACTTTCCCATGCGAAACAAACATTCTATCGTTCATATAACTGATAGGCATGTTGTGTTTGGTAACAAAATCAAGACAAATGAAAGTAATAAAAAAAAAGTAAAATACGCGAACTAGCACCAAAGATAGAAAACACAACCCGCACGTCACCGAACTAGGAAAAAATGAAAATTGAAATAAAACTCGAAAGAAAATAATACGAAAAATAATAATGATAATAATGCGGAAAAAGTACAAAAAATGGAAAATTCAGAAAACAAATAATAATACAAACTCAGACGGTTGCAAACTCAAACTGATTGGCTAGACCTTTTAGAATTTATACAAATAATATGACCAAAATTCATAGTTTCGAACGTCTGCAAAAAAAGATATTCTCTCCTCACCTCAGCATTCCTGTGTCCTAATAAAACTCCTAAAAATCATAATGAATCATAAATAATTTGGAAGTTTCATTCTTTCTGTTTCAGAAAATGTATACGAATCTACTTTTCTATTTCGCAATAACTATTTCTTCGATTACTATTGCGCAAAGAACATCGTCTGACCCATATAGGATTACGACGGCGTCAACTGGCGCTTATTTTCAAGAAATAAGCAATATTTTTGTATATTCTAAATCTGCCCCAATAATTTACCCTATTAAGCTAGATTTGCATGAATCAGCAGATAAACTATTAGCAACAAACTTTAAACATCGGTTGTGCAATGAAACAATCTGGAAAAATTGCAAATACGCAGAAATGGCAAAATGTCTAAAAAACGCTATAAAAAACCTTAAAGAACAAAATACCGCTATGATCCAAGACTTCTATTCAACGCCATCTTCCATTCGAAGCAAACGAAGCATATTCACTCCGATCAGATCTTTCTTCGGAGATGCGCTACGCTTTTGCTGTTGAGTACTAAACTTCAGAGATGGATGAAATTTTCTGGCTAACGAAATCTCGTTGAAAGAAGAATATGATATTATAAAAAATCAACTGTTGACCGAACATGCAGCGTTAGTAAATAAGTCCACTAATCTGCATAGTTTTATCGACCATACAAATAGTTTTATGTCAAAATTCATTTTGCATACAAATTATTTTATGGAAAATTCCCTAGAAGAACATGAACTCCTGATCTCTCTAAATTATATTCAAGGATTCTATGATAACTACCTGATAAACACGTTAAGATTATCAAATATCCTAACGTCTTGTAAATCTCATATGATCCCCTCGTCAATTATTTTGAAAGAAATATTAGGAAAAGACATACTAAAACTCTTGGAAATTACAAAAAATCTAGACCTTGATCTAGCAATCCCCATTAAGGATATTCAAAACTACTATCATGCTGAACTTGTAAACTGCAATTTCTTTAAAAATACGCTAGAATTAGAGATCAAAATTCCCCTAAAACAATTAGATTCTAAATACGAAATTTACAACTTCATTCCACTCACATTCAAAAGTCATTCTAATGAATTGTGCAGCTGGGATCAAGAACCATCCCTGATTACACATGAAATCAGAACAAACTCCGTACGTTATATTAGTGGAACTAATCTCCACTACTGTAACTCGGATAAACCATTATGCTTCCTTTTGTCTAATAGAGGAAGTGATAAATTGTCTTCTTGTGCAAAGAATCTTTTCTTTCAAGACTTAAATCAAAATTTATTACAATCCTGCTCGTTTAAATGTAATCCTAATAATAATCAAACATTAGTGCATCCTATTGAACATACCAAATTTGCTATCGTAAACTTTAATTCCCTCGTAGCAACTAATTCCATTACGAAAAAATCCGAAAAACTAAAAATAAATAATAATTCCCCAGAACCTTTATTCTGGATGTACCTTGTCATATTCAAATTGAAAATATTGATGAAAATAATAAAAATACAGTAATTATCCCAATAGAAATCCCCTGTCTCTCTGAATCTTTAGAAGAGACTATTAAAATCAAAAATCACTTACCACTACTGTGGATATATTTTTCCGATTCTACAGAACCTTTTGACCTTGCCATAGACCTGGCAACGACAAAGGTCTATAACCCCAAATGGAAAAATTTTGTTCCCCACACTGTTCCAGTTAACGACTTGGAGAACAAAATTAAATCCATTGAACTACAAATACCTGACCAAAACTTTAATGATTATCTAACTTTTGCCAATGGGATATTCTTATTGTGGTTAATTACAATCTCGTTTATGTTAATTTTTATTATGATATATTTAAAGTTAACCTCCCATCGAAACTGTACTAATTTAACAAAATGCACAGCATTGTAAAAATTACGCAAAATAATGTGATATATTAATTTCCTATATACATCTAAGAAAAAATTTGTTACTCATAATCAATATTCGTAAAATATTTTATTCTAAGCATATATACTTATACTCGCATTATATGACATAATTTTAACCATGCATAATTAATAAGAATGTTTTTCTCCTTCTTCTCTTTTCATACTTGTTGGATAGACTTTGGAAAATTATTTTTTTCCCTGATTTTTTTTGTTCCCCCCGAAGAATTGTGTAACGTATATTTTCGTCTATTTTTAGAAATGACAAACATATTCGTTCACTCATTTTCGAATACCAAAAACGTAGATATTTATCAACAATTATCATCCTATAACTCTTTGTAAACAACCACTAAATTACCCGTATTTAATTTTATGAATATAGATATACTTTCTGTATATTCATGACCTAATTGTGCCTATCCCTCGAGTACTCGACGAATCAGCACAACCCTATAATAACAACACCCTACCTCACTTTACCTATCCGACACGTACGTTTTCATACCCTGAACAAGTATATAATCCCTCGATTCAGTGGAATAAGACGCAGTTCCTCGACAGCTACTTCTAAGTACCTGGAACCTCTCTAGTAGAAGTCTCTAGTGAACAGATAGTCTTGCTTGTTGAATTGTGATTGTATATGTATAAATATTAACGTATGTTTATGTACTGTGATATACCAATTATTATTTTATTAAATGTGTAAACTCACTCGTGTGTTTTAAATATTATTGAGTCTCTAACCAATGTTAAGGTCCACAATAGTCTGTGGATGATAAGCTTAAATCTATTCTAGAAGTATTACTGCTTTTAAAGTACGTGATATTTCGTGTATGGTGTAACACTGAAAGTGGTTCTAATTAGGTACATTACCACCTCTTTTGGCCGTTACAATATACCATATTGATCCCACCAGCAACTGGTTCAAAAAAATGAGTAGAAAACACATTTGTAAAATCTCTTATTAAAATCATTTACTTGTGTTCACTGTTAAAATGCATCCTACATACAATCCATTCTCTACACACCAGGTATGCTGTGATCAAGACTGTTTTTTTTTATAGTAATTGTTTTTAAATTTATTATTATTATTGTAGGTTGTTGGCATGGGGAATCAAACTGGCAACCTACAGAGCTAAAAGCAGTGATGTTAACCACATGGCTGCACTGTCACCGACTGATGTATGAGTGCACACAATTATAGGTTCATGTCCCCATAACCACTTCCCCTAGGATGGAAACATATCAGAGGGTGGAGCTAGCTTGCTGCCACATGGTAAACCAACGAAACCAGCAACACAGGCTTGTACCATCATGGCTCAATGGATCTCTGTAGAAAAGGATGCGTGAACAGTGGAGTGATATTCTTATTCACTCACATCGAAGATTCCTAGTTCTGTAGGTTGTTGGCATAGGAAATTGAACCAGCAACCTACAGATCTAAAAGCAGTGACATTGTCCACATAGTTATGCCACCACTGATACATTTATGAGTGTGTAAAATTATAGGTTCACATTCCCATAATTATGTTCACCTGAGGAGGGTTGTTATTTTTTCGTATGCTTTTTTTCAAACTGTAAAGAAAAACAACTTTAGCACAAGAGAAAAAATGAGGAGTAAAGTAAGCTGACCTCAGTCATCCCTATCAACTGGTTTCCCTGACCAACTTGTACATAACAACTGAGAATAAATTTGTTTATACCAGAAAATGACTCGGGAATCAACTCCTGATTTCAGAAGCATTTTTCAAGCTGCTGAAAAAATTTATTCAAATATAACAGCCTAGCAATGAAAACTCTAGCACGACTATACAAATTATATTAATTTTACAAAGTGTTTATGTCACAATAAAATTCAAATTGTGTCATATTTTTACTGAGTAATCACATTTCATAAATTCACAAATACATTAAAATATCCTCAAAAACAGATTCAGACATTTTCCATACAGTCAGCAATTATTCCTAGACTTTCAAATAATATTCCTATCACACCTAATTCCTAGAATACACAATTCCTGTGTACAAACTTATATATTGATTCATTTATTCAGAATCAGCAATTTCCTAATACATATTTTTTAGACAATAACTATTTCTATGAATTCTCTACTACTGTATAATTATCATATTCCTATTCTCTGTATTTCATTTCTCTCTTTTCCATTCAGCACACAATCACTGTTAAGTAAACAAACAGCATTAGATACTTGCAACTGTGTATTCATGAACATAACTAAGTCGATATAAAGGTAACAAACGAAACTGAAACAAATAGGCGTCTTATCTCAAAATAGACAAACTTGGATATGACATATACGATCATTATACAATAATGAGGTACATTAAGGTGAATTGCATTCAACATACTCCCCCACCTTGAGACATACGTGTCTCAGAAAGTAAAGGAACTAGTTTAATAATATGACGACGCAAAATCTTAGAACCTAATTGTATATCAGCTACTCTAGCAATATCGTCTTTACCATAAAAAAGCTTATTAATACGAGCAAGAGGCCAGCTGCAGGGTGACATAGACTCATCTTTCACCAAAACTAACTCACCAACAACAGGCACTCTATTTTCCTGGACACTAAGAGTAGATTTTCAAAGAGCAACCAAATACTTATTATGCCAAACTGACCAAAACCAATCCAACATACCTCGTACAAGTTTGTATCTGACCAGCTGACTACCATTTACTACTTCACCAGGTAATTTAGGCGCAACCATTAAAGAACGACCAATACATAAATGACTCGGAGTAACAATTAACAATAGAATCAGAAGAACAAAGAGGGTGAGAATTAAGAACAGCCTCAATTTGAGTGACAAGAGTGAACAATTTGACAAATGATAAAATCTGACTCCCCACCACCTTTCAGAAGTGGGATTTGAACAATTTAACAGCGGCTTCCCACAGCCTGCCAAAGTTTGGAGCTCTTTGAGGAATAAAATGCCAACAAAAACCTTGACTCACAGCATACTTCTCAATCTCATCTTGAGCACTCAAAACCAACTCAAAGGCTGCTCTTAACTCACGATCCGCACCTACAAAATTTGTTCCGTGGTCACTATATACATTAGAACACATACCTCGCCTCGCCACAAATCTAGAAAAAGCATCCAAAAAACACTTAGTAGAGAGGTCTTCAACAACTTTCAAGTGGCAAGCTCTCGTGACCATACAAACAAATACATACACATAAGATTTAAAAATCACCTTTCCACGATTGCCACTGGGCCCCACAGTACAAGTAGAAAATGGACCAGCAAAATCAATTCCCACTTCAACAAACGCAGGTGAAGCATTCACCCTAACAGCTGGTAATTGACTGATAGGTATCTTAAATTCTAAATTAGGAATAAAACGACGACAAATTACACATTTATAAATAGAGGAACAAATTAAACGGTTTAGGCTACATAAAACAAAATATTCAAAATTGATAAAATTCCTTAAAAATAAACAGTTGGCATGAAAAAATTTTACATGTAAATGTTCGATCAAAAGAGTTAAGTATCTGCATTTTGGCAAAATAATAGGGTACTTGACCCTTTCAGTAAGTTCAGCGTTAGACATCCGGCTGCGAAGACGAATCAAACCATCAGCATTAACAAAATAATCAATTTTCTCTAACTTTTTAATATCGATTAACCTTTGAGAAAGTTTAATAGCAAAAATACGCACAAAATTACATTCATTTATAGTTAAGTTATTAAAAGTTCGACTACATTTTTCAAGGGCAGAGTTCTCAATAAAACGCAATACATAGGCTAAAATTCTAATTGACTTGGAAAATTTAGAAAAACGATCAAAAAACTTAATTATCCAACAGTCGGTGGTAGCTAAAAAAAACTCTACTCTTCTTCTTCTCTTCAACAAGAGCCTGGACATCAAATACCAACTCAGATGTTGCATAGCTATCATGCCGTAAGAACCTAGGACCTTTCAAAAAATCATACAAATAATCTAAACAACCAAGGTCAATGCCCCTAGAAGTTACATCAGCAGCATTATCCTGTGACCGAACATGATTCCACACCGAAGTAGGTAGCACCTCAGAAACCTATGTGACTCGGTTTGCCCCAAAAGTGCACCAAGAATGTTCTGGCTTTGCCAACCAGGACAAAACAATTGTAGAATCAGTCCATGCAATAACTTAAGAGCTTTCAGATAACTTGAGCGCAGTTTGAACTTTCTTAAACAATTTAGCAGCCAGCACCGAACCACATAACTCCAATCTAGGTAACGAAACTTTCTTAATTGGCACCACTCTCGTCTTAGCACAAAGTAACCGAATAACAACATCGCTTCCAGTTTGATGACGCATATAAACCGCAGCCCCACAGGCTTTCTCTGACGCATCACAAAAAATATGAAATTCACATTCTGCTACCTCCCCCACAAATCGTGGGATATGAATGGACGGCAGCTCTGTCAACTTATCTCGAATACTCAGATACCGATTAACAACATCACCTACTATCAGGTCGTCCCAGCCAACCTGATTAGCCCATAACCACTGCAAAATAATTTTTAGAGTGATGGTGATAGGAGATAATAAACCCAGAGGATCAAAAATTCTAGAAACCTCCGATAAAATTTCTCGCTTAGTCCAGGAAGTAGATTTCTCAGGTAACCGAGCATAGAAGGCAAACCTATCATCAACTGTGAGCCACCTGAGCCCAAGTGCACCCACTGATGGCTCACCACTCTCAATCTCTAGAGTTCCTTCTATCAGTTCCCTATCCAGACCAACTAAAACATCCACCGAACTGGAAGCAAATTTCCTCAAAGGAAAACCACCACTCCCTAAGACTTGGTGTAGCTCATGCAGCCTAGCTTTTGCCTCTTCCACCGAGCTACTGCCAGTCAGAACATCATCCATATAAAAATCTCGTCTTAAAATGGCTGCAGTTTCAGAGAACTCGCTGTCGCACTCATCTGCTAACTTTCTCAAGCACTTTGTGGCTAAGTACGACTCAGGCTTCGTTCCATAAGTCACTGTATTCAATTCGTAGGTGCGGATAGGCTCATTCGGATTGTCTCTCCAAAGCACACACTGCAGACGTCTATCCTCCTTCTTAATCCTTATCTGCCTATACATCTTCTCAATGTCTACAGTAAAAGCTACTTTCTTACACCTAAAATGCACCAAAATTGAAAAAAGGTCATCTTGCAACACAGGACCCTTCATAAGAATATCATTGAGTGAGTAGCCAGTTGCTGTCGGACTAGAAGCATTAAAAACAGATCTCATTCCAGTAGTTGTACTAGTCTCCTTATACACCGCATGATGAGGCACAAAACAACGACCATCTGATGGGAGTGGCTTCTCAATGTGGGTCATATGCCCAAGATGAATGTACTCACCCATAAACCATCTATAGATTACCATTTCTGAATCAGTTAACCATCTTTCAAGAGCACAGAATTGCCTGAGGGCAATGAACCTTGATTTGCCCAAAAATTCAACAGAGAGAGACTTAGGAAGTTCCAACTCAAATCCATCAGAATCACGAACATAAGTAGACTCAAAATGCTCATTGCACCTTACTTCCTCAGCAGTCCATGAAGTGCGTTCAGAGCCTACCTCCTCCAATACGAAAAATTGCTGCAACTGATCCTGAATAGTGAGGTAACACTTGGACGAATCACCAAAAACTTGAGACCGAGATGCACCAATTGCTACCCAGCCAAACACAGTTTCTCGCAAATAAGGCTCATCTATCAGCTCAATATTACCAGCTAACATAACCACCTCAAAAAATTCAGCGCCTAGAAATAAATCAACACGGCTACCACCTAATTTAGGGTCATCAGCAAAATCTAAATTCTTATTTTTATATTTAGATGTATTATAAACAATAAAATCGTTAGATATATGCGGCGTAATTTGAAAATTAGCTTCTAAACAATAATTTCTCGTTCTCGATTCAATCTTAATTCTACAGCACTGAGTTACATTAAGCGAGCCAGGTACAGCTGTTTTCAAAATGATATTTGACTTTTTCTTACAACATTTTAAACGTTTTACAAGATACTCAGAAATTAAATTGGGTTCAGAACACGAATCTAAAAATGTTCTAGCTAACAATTTTTTATCACCCTAACTCGCAAAAACTAAAGCAGATGGCAAAAATATACCACCTTCGTTAACAGTGGTGCAAAAACTTTTCTTAGCCTCGATCTTGGCTCCATCTAAAGCCTTCTCATTACTCGATATAGGCTTTTCTGCATCTACATGAAGCAATATATGATGACGCTTACCACATTTGGCACATCTCGGGGCACGGCATGACAATACCATATGACCTTTGGACAGACACTGGAAACACAAACCTTTCCGCTTAATTAGGTCGGTTTTCTCAGACATGGACTTGACTGCAAATTTCTTACAATCCGCAATGACATGATTCTCTTGGCAATCGAAGCACTTAATTTCAGCACTAGAATTGCCCTCAGTCGATTTTCTCAGATGATAAGTTTTCACAAACTCAGCTTTCTTACCACCCATCCCAGAGTTGCTCATAGATTCAATGAATCGAACTCGCTGCTGTAAAAAGGCCTCCAATTTCTCATACTTGGGATACTCAGCTTCTTTGACAGTTTCAATTTCCCAAGCCTTTCTCGTTTCCGGATCTAATTTCTCAGTGACTAAGTAAGACACCATATATGACCAGCCATTGGTAACACCCATAGCATCAAGTGACTCGATTGCATCAGAAGCAGCATCCAATAATTTCTGCAACGCAGTCTCGTTTTTGGCAGCTGGCAACTGTGTTAGCGACTGTAGATGGGTGTTGATAGTAGCTCGGCGATTCTCGTATCTCTTTTTCAGCTTGTCCCAAGCTTTCTCAAAATTCTTGTCAGTGATTTCAAATTTCTTGATCACATCAGCAGCATTTTTCTGACAAGACTGCTTAAGGTAGACCATTTTTATTACATTAGTATAGGCCTCCTCATTTACTACCAATGACTCAAAAACATTTTTAAAGTCATTCCATTTACGGTAATCACCTTCAAACTTTGGAATCTGTATCTCAGGTCTCTTAACCTTTTGATCAGGTTTTGTTTCAGCACCCAGCGAGTGCCTCACCATAGACGTATGGCCAGACGAGGCTTCAGTGTGAGCAGCTATATATTCGGCCAACACAATTTTGGCAAAGCGAGCAATAGTTTCAACTCGCGTCCGCTCATTCTCATGCTCTGTTAATTTCTCATCTTCAACATCCATCTCAATTTGGGACAGGATCTCATGAAATTCAGATATCTTTTTCTGTAAATCTCCTTTATCAATTTTTGCTGCTTCCAAGTCACCCTTAGTCTCATCATCATCAGTAACCATATTCTCAATGTTGGTACATACCCTCTGTATACTGCGTACCAGCAAATCTCGTTTTCGGATGGCTTTCTCAAGCAGCTTTTTCTCAAGCTTGTCCATCTTGTCCAAATCAGACTCTCGTATCGGAAACTGTGTTGTGGACAGGATACAGGTTAGGCAAGCTTGCTGGGGGGCTGAGCGAACAATTTGATCAGACCAAGAACAAAGCTCATAGTTGCGAACTTTCACTGCACAAGCACAGCGGTAGTATGATTAGGCGAACAACCGATCAAGGGCAATAAAAATGACCAGAGGAGACAAAAAATTTTCAATTCCGCAAACAAAAAAAACCGCAAAAAAAAGTATCATGTCGAGGTCACCATAATGTTAAGTGCGAATAATAAACGAACAGCATTAGATACTTGCAACTGTGTATTCATGAACATAACTAAGTCGATATAAAGGTAACAAATGAAACTGAAACAAATAGGCGTCTTATCTCAAAATAGACAAACTCGGACTTGACATATACGATCAATATACAATAATGAGGTACATTAAGGTGAATCGCATTTAACAATCACCTATATTGCAAATGTAATTCATTCTCTTATGTTCTTTGTAACATAAGTTTGTAGACACTTGTCGTACAACTTGTATGTATATTATGAACTGCAAGTAATTTAAATCATAAAAGTAACTTACATATTGTGTTAAATACCTTATTTTTGCAAGATGTCATGAATATCGTTACAGTCTGTTACAAATTCAGGAAGTAAAATACGCTAACAAAAGTGGATTTTAATTACCTAAGTCACTAAATTTGTTAAGTTTTTTTTGGATTTATCTCGGTTCATTTATAAAATAAAGTATGCATCTAAAAAATTGACTCAAACAGGTTTTTAACACAAAGTTGAATTCGTAGTTTTGTAAAGATTATTAAAGTTTTTTTTCTCCACAATTAATATAGTATAGGTACTACAACCATTTAGCCAATGGCAGTTATACTCGCTTGGAGAATATGTTTTTATTATTTTGTAAAATCAGTTACAGACATTGTTGGGGACGGCAGAGCAAACTGAATACAAATGAATTTTTTTCAAAATCGGATTGCATTAATTTGAATAAATAATATCGACGGCTATTAAAATTGGCAGGCACTACTGATGTGATACGTTAAGTCGCAGATGATTTTATACGACGTTTAAACAAACTTGTTTTCCAAACCGAATAAAAATTTATTTGCCTCCATGATAGGCCTAAAAAGTGTTTAATTCCCCCGAAAGAATTGAATATAAAGGTACATATTTTTGGGGAAACATTGAAGAACAATGATTCCTACGAAATATTCGTTATGTAGTCGTAAGGATAAGAACAACAAGTTGCCTACTTTAGATAATCGAAGGGAGTTGGTTACGTTCTCAATTTTTGCCGCAAAGTAGCAATAGCATATCGCCAGAGTTTTTGTATGGGATATCTTCCTCATCTAAAATGACAAAATGAATCTTCCTGTCGGTCTATATGCACCATGAAAGCTAAGCTCGATCTTTCCAATCCTCAGAATATTTATTCAAAAATACGAACGATGGATTGGAAGACGATTAATACCTACCAATTATAATATATTGTATTTAATTGTAGGAATTAATACGAGTGTAATTAATTTAGTAAAATAAGCTAAATGGGATTGAAATGAAATTACAGGTAACAGAAAGTTTTACATTTAAAGTGTAATGGGGAAGTTCTTCTACCCCACAACCTCTGCTTCCCATAGGGGATTTGAATTTGCGACTACTTTTAGTTTTTTCAAGTTTCCTCGATAAATACGCGACGTATAATAAAAATACTTCAGTGCAAAAATAATTTCCATAAAAGGTAAAATAAAAAAATTTTAGAACATAGTTTTCATAACTCTCGTAGGGGCTGAAATACGAGGTAGGTAAAGGAGGGTAATTTTTTCACTCACAATGAAATCTACAATAAGTATTTTCATTCTGTGATATTTAAATGAATAACTTACAGAGGTGAAGATGGTCCAAGCAATTTGCATATTGGTATGCCCATACATCATATTTCATATACATGGTGTCGCAAATAATGGAACTAGAACTGAACAATCAAAAAAATCATGCGAAAATCGACATTTTTTTCATTATTTTTCCGATAGTCAATTTCAATTTTTTGGAACAGTACAGTGGTGCTCATAGGATTTAGAATTTGGGGTAGGGGACAAGAATTGTTTTTTGAGGAGAGATTTTAGAGTAAAATTTTACGTAAAATATCCAATATAGGTACAAATCTCGGAGTTTGGGAGCTTTATTTTAAGCGTCAACCTCTAAACTCGTTACCTTATTAGGAAGGTGTGTGCTAACAAAAGACGAGTGTATATATTGACTAAAATAAATTTCTGGAAATTATACTGCAATTTTTAATTTTTGTTCGTTTTTTTTTTTTTTTTTTTTTTTTATATTAAAAATTTAATTTTTTTATTATAAAAGTTTTTGTAAGATAAAGCTATGCTACCTACCTCAGATTATTATCACCCCGGCGACAACATATACGTACAGGCATGAAATATGAATTATAAACTACATATTTATTGATGAAAAAACTAGGTATACAAACTTTTTTGACGTTCATTTTGAGCTTCCTAAAAATCAAAAATAATGTAGATTATTACGGTTTTGAAACAAATATCCTTCTTTAGAACCTTGTATCTTAACTTCTATGAGGAAAATAAAAAAAATAAATAGAAGCTTTTTGTTCCAAATTTTATGTATTAACACAGCGATGTCTAATAACCCTATATTGGACATTTTTATTAAAAGATTAAATTTTGAATCGAATATTTTCACTTTATTATGTTATGAATTTTCTTTCAAAGTTAAAAAAAAATTGCCACATACATCGATCCATCGATGATAATAATTATGATTCTGATTTTTGTTTATACCGTAAAATTTTGAAAGGTAGAAAGCGAAATTTTATTAGAAAAAATTTTTGAGTTAAGAAGACATTAAATTTCATAAAAGGTTTTTTGGTGTTGTTCCATTATTTTTCACAGGTGAGTCAAGTTGATACCTAGAATTTAATTTTAGAACAGGTAGGTATTTCAAATTTTAAAATTATAATTGGTAGGTTACCTACATAATAGTCACGTTCACTGAAACAAAATAAAATAAAAGCAAAATCAGCAAAAACAATAATAAAATACGTTCTATATATATATATATATATATAGGTAAGCCTAAGTTGTTATCCAAACAAAATTTATGAGAATGAATCAAATGAATGGTAATCATTCAATATTTTTTCACTTAATAACTTTCTATTATTTTGACGAATTCATTTACCGGTAGATACCTATAAGAGCAGGTGGGATATGGCTCGGTTTTATGTTACATAATCCTGTTTCATGTAATATTTACTATCGTATGGATAAAATTTTCAAGTCAAAACATGATTTCGATGAATTTTTGAGTGTTTTTTTCTAAAAATTAATTTCAAAAACGATATGACTGCATGTGTTTTCTCGAGTAAGCTGGCAAATTGAATGAAATTAAAAATGGAAGTGCATAATATGATCTTTTTTTTTTTTCGAAATAAGGCAACTATTATGTAACTAAAGAATTCTTGGCTTCAATCCATTATGACTCTTTTACTGAATAAATTCACTTCGATTTATAAGTTACTTTGGTGTCCACATTGAATCATATTATCATCAAAAGTTTTATTAATTCACTTATTTACCTAAAACTTGTATCTAATTAAAATTATGGGTCTTTATACTTATCAGCAAAAAATTAAAAAGAACTTTGTTTTAATTTCTTCAAAAAATTTTGTATTGCTATCTACTGCAGATAAATTAATCACATTCTTTGAAATTTACCCTGGTAACAAGAAATTGGCTTATATCTATATAGTATATACCTATATATATATATATATAAGAATGAAACCCTTGTTTTGGTCATAAGTTGGTTCCAGAACCGCTGAACCGATTTGAATGAATCTTTTACTAAAATATTCGTCTCGACCATCTGCTGGTTTAAAATCAATAAATTTATTCTACTTCATATTTTTGGTCTTCAATTTTGGTGTTTTTGCAGTTGCAAATACTTTTAGGTGGCTTCACTATGGTTCATATTTTGTTGAATTTTCTTACTCTCCAAGTTTGATATTTCTGCATTTGTAAATACCTTCCTAAACAAGGCTCCGCTTTTGTTCATTCTAATTGTTTGGTTATTTTAAATTTTTTTTATAATTAATTTATAATAATTTGTTTTTGTTTGTTCAGTTGAATTTTTTGTTCCTCATATTTGTTTCCATCGCGATTTAGTTTAGTGCACTATTTTTAACATTTCATTTTTGTTCGTTTCATTGGATTATTTTTTCTTTAAGTTTTCTTTCATCGTAACTTAATTTGGTGCACAATTTTTAATAATTTGTTTTTATTCATTTTAGTATTGTGACATCTGAATTACCCGTAGCCTTCCCTTCACGTCACCATCGACTGTACACTAGTATTACGATAGGGAACGGCTCACGAACTCTTAAGTTTGTAATAGTGATAAGATAAACAAGAAATACGCCGATTCCCCATCGGGAATAAATTCCCGAAATCTAACAAACATAAAGACACGTCGACAGATGAGTATTTAACGATATGGTGACGTGTAATAATAAGATATCGATCATCGGTGAACTATTTCTAATCTCTTTGACTGTTCACGTTTTAGGCTAATGAGTGAACAGTCAGTCTCGTTTTAGACGTGATCGTTTTTAGTCCGCCGTGAATACGAAATATTATTCACGGCAAATACAGCTCTTATACGGCAGCAAGCCACCTTTTTATTGTTTTCA
>WOFM01000996.1:0-21357 GCA_011428145.1 Ericerus pela
GGAGGAAAAGGTATGGATTCACACAAGACGCGATAGAGAACTATGTACGTTAATTATGATTTTTAATTTTGTCTAGCTAATTTAATTCAGTTTGGATAACATTTATTTGAGGCCGCCTGTTTGGGCTTTCAAAAATTCTTGCATTCCTTTTTTGGAACAGAGTATAGTAACGTACATAATGAAGTAATTTCATTCCCCGAACACACTATCTGTTTATTTTGGAAAACGTCTATGATATTTCCTACAAAATCAAGTTCTTCTTCAAATTATATTATTGCTCTGTTTTACAAAGTTGAGGCATTTTTCATTTTTCATACTTTTTCATGAATTAAATGAATAAATAAATAAACTCGCGAGAATGTCAATTCGAGTTCAAATTAAGTAAAACATATAGGTAATGGTAAAAAGGACTACTTAAACTGTCTTTGACATTTATTTGGAAATAATATTAAAATAAAAGTCCTCTAATTTAAATGAATACCTACTCGCAATGATTTCAGCTTTTGAGAACAGAGGGTATAATATAAGAATATAAAAACGATTGCTTTTCATTTGTTTCTTATTTTAATCGAGTACCTAACTTTTACGGTGATATTTGACGTTCTTATATTTATATTAGTAAAACCTTATCATGTAATTTTATTTTTTCCCTTAACCGTTTGTAAGAAAAAAAAAAAAATTGCGAACAGCATTTTAGCAACTATACTGGTGATCCTAAGAAGTTTGATTTTTCGAATAGGTATTCAAATATTATATTTTGAGTAGAATAAATACCTAATATGTTTACATGCATGAAACTGTGATATCGTTTGAAAAATAATAAATATGCTCGTAACACAAATTATAATTTAAGTAAAAACAGAATCTCAGTTCATGTGGTAAAATTTTTTCTTCTTGTAAAAAAATCAAATTCCAAACGAAACTGGCATTATTTTTTATGATTGTTTTTCAATGTTAACGTTCCCTGTCAGAATATATACCAACATGTTCATAGGTTAAAAGGTGGTGAAGAAAGAAATTTTTTTTGCTAGCTGATGCCCTTGATTGTGATACGTGAATAAATATCGTTTCTACGGAAATAATTAAATTAAAAATTAGATAATTGGTGAATAATTTTGTTCGAAGTTGAAATGTTTTCATTTTATTAATTAAGTATAAAGTTTTTGTCAGAATCTGGTTTACAATTATAGTTGAAAGAGTTATTTCCACATATTTTTCTCATCAATCTTACTGTCTTTATATATTCCATTATTTTATTCAACAAACCTTGTTGTTAGTTACGTTAATTAGAATAGGTAGTAATCAAGTAATTTTTGTTTTTAAAATTTGAACGACTGGCTGTGATTGCAAACCGAAAACAAGAAAAACAAGAACTTATTCAAAACTGAAAAATATTTTTAAAATTTTAGGTAGGTGTTTATTGAATTTTTATTCATTATTGTTTATTTTATTTAGTATCATTCGACCTTATTTCAGACTTGTTTTTCTGTCAAAAAAATGACAAAAAAACTCTACAGTAAAAAGATAAAAAATTTCTGAGGATGTTACAATATATATCTCTTTTTGATCGAGAATGTTTACCTGTTACACCATCTTCTCATTTTTTGAATAAAACTATTCAAGTGGGCTCCAAATTTCAAGAAAAGGATCCCATTAAATGTTTTTTAGAATCAATGAAGTTGTTTATAAGTTATGTTTAAATAAAAAACTGTTAGTTTTAAAGTATGTTGCCGCTAACGCTAGAAACGAAAAATTATTGAAAAAAATTGTTTCATCAAAAAATTAATACAAAAAACGAACAAAAATGCTCTAAAAAGAGAAAAATAATTCTCTTAAAATTTCTGCAATAAAATCTACTGAATTAAAATGAAACAAAAAAGCATTATGGAAAGTTCATAATTTTTTTCAAAAAATAGAACCGATTTCAAAAAAACCATAAAAAATACAATGAAAAGAGAAAAATAATCCTTTCAAAATTTTTCTAGCAGAATGTAGCTGTCTAGGGACTAGAAATATTAAAGTCGGCACTGCTTAAAAAGTTTTGTCCGAAAATTTTAAATATTTTCAAAATCTAACTACTCGGAATTGTAATCAGTAACAAAAAAAAATTACAAAATATCAATATTGATAGAAATTGGTTGAATTTTAAATTTTTGGTTCATAATTTTGGATCCGGTAAGAATATGGTATTGAACCAATCTTAACCAAAATTTAATGGGACCACCTCTGAACTATCCTTTTTCAAATGAATCCTGAATCATCAAAATTAGTCCAAACATTGCTGAGTAATCAGTGTACATACATAAGAAAAAAAACTTTAGCGCCTAGCTAAAAAAAAAA
The DNA here is from genome assembly GCA_011428145.1 of Ericerus pela. Lineage (NCBI taxonomy): Eukaryota > Metazoa > Arthropoda > Insecta > Hemiptera > Coccidae > Ericerus > Ericerus pela. The sequence goes on from WOFM01000996.1 coordinate 2,341, forward strand.
AAGGTTTCAAGAAAAAAGAATTATGAATTTTGATGGTCACATTAATTGTTGGTAAGTTCATATGCGTAAATGAAATCTTATAATTACATGATTAAATTCGTTAGCTGCTGACGTTATAAGCATTATTTCTTGAAATGAAAAATTAATTAAGATGATAAAATATAGTAAATAATCATATGTATAATTTCAAATAAAATCAAAGAAATGTAATAAAATTATGAAATAAATTTTTGTACAAAAAAAAGTTCATGCAAATTAGAAGAAAAAAAAAATGAAAAAAAATATACGTATAGTTAAGAAACATATTGAAATAAAATCGCATGAACAAAAAAAAGAAAATTATTATATAAAAAAAATTATTAGAAATGTTGATCTAATCTTTGTAAATGAGAATGACGTTGCGATTTGCATAAGGAAGAAGTATATTGTAAAGGAAAAGTATATCATTGTCCACTATATTTTTTTATAGAATATATTCCAATCTATTGACCATTAAAAAAATAAATAAAGACAAAACGTATGATACTCTAAGTTCCATCATGCCAATCCGCACCAAAATTTATATCGTGCTTAAATATATTAAATTGAATATTTAGTATAAATTTTGTAAACTATATTGGTCCAAAATTAAGTATTTTATGGACATAATACAATCAAAAACAAAAGTAGTGGTATGGGAAGAACCATCCAGGCAATCTGTATCAAAATCAATAGGGCTCTTCCTTGAATTAGTACTAATGTTCGTACTAAATTTTATACTATCGGATGAAAATTGCAAGAAAAAAATAGAATTCATATAAATATACATATTTATACGCTGTACGTATATTTATATGAAGTATACCATCATTAAACCGATCCGTACCAAACTCAATGAGTTCGGTTCTTGAATTAGTGCTAGTGTTCGTTGAAAATTTTGTAACAATCTAACTAAAATTGCGACTCGTACTGAGGTAACAAGAAAATGACATATATGTATATGTTTTGGATGAACCATTCAACCGATTCACACCAAACTTGAAAGAATATTAAATTAGCTCATAGTAAATATTCTCTCTGAATTTCGTAGCTATTGATACAAAACTAATCATTTTATATCAGAAATAAAAATACAAAAATGGCGGTACTAGAAGCAACGCTAGGCCAATCCATACTAAAATAAAACTTCCTGTTTCTTGGCTTTGTACGAATGTTGGTACTAAATTTTGTGACTATCATACCTAAATTGCGAACTATAACTTGAGACAAAAAAAATGAAATATATATATATAAGTCTGTATATATGTTTATAGGTATAGCCTATATGAATTTGAGTTATTGGTGCCAACACTTTCGCAGATCATGAAAAAAAAGCGTACCCTCTCCCTATCCTGGGGACTAATGCCAGATCAAACGTAAAAAGTAGATTTTTTAAAGAAAACCTACTTAAAAATACCCAACAAACATGTAGAACCTTGCTCCTCTTTTTAAAAACACTTTAAATGCTGCACAACACTAACCCATTCCCTTATAAAATAATAAAAACTCTAGCACAGCAAGCCTCGCTAGAAAAAGTAGTTTCGAGAGAAAGAATTATGAATTTTAATGGCCACATTAATTGTCCGTAAGTTTTTATGTGTTAATGGTATGTTATGATGGTATGAAAGTGTTAGTTGATGACAAAACGTTAGACAGTGTGAAATATAAAAGCATTCTTCTTGAAAAATGAAAAATAAATTAAGATGATAAAGTATGGCACATCATATACAATTTAAAACAAAAAATGAAATATAATACAGTTATGAAATAAAAGAAAAGAAAACATCAGTATGTGGTTAATTTTTGTAAAAGGAAAAGTTCATGCAAATTAGAAAAAAAAAGGAAAAAAAGCTTCACCGGAAGTACCCGGGCCGCCGATCAGCTCCTAAAATTGATGGCATGCACAATAAGTTATAATGAATATTTATTTCGAATTTTTACATATGGTTCTAAAATTCTACATTTTATGACCAATATAAAAACAAAATAGGGGTACCGGGAGTATCACCCGGCCGATTCGCGCCACAATTGGAAGCGTAATACAGCAAATCGAAATAAATATTTACTCCGAATTTCGTGGCTATAATGCAAAATGGAGCATTTTGTAGCCCAATTAAAAACAAAAATGGTGGTACCGGAAGTACCGTCAGGCCAATCCGCACTAAACTCAATAAGCCTGGTCCTTGGCTCAGTAAAAATGTTCGTACCAAATTTCGTTATTATCGGACAAAATTACGAACTTTATCATGGGAACAAGAAATTTACTAATATACCTATATATATATATATATATAAAACACAAAATGGCGGTTCATCTCTGATCACCCTCATGCGTATAGCTGGTGGCACAACCTACATTTATTCAACATAGTTTATTCAATATGTACTCAGAAAATTCTTGTTGCTTATACAGATAGGCAATAAGTATGTGGGTAGTTTCAGTATAACAGAGTGTGAAATTTAAAACTGAAATTGAATGTTTTCGAAATTTAGCACAACTTCATCTTGTTTTTCAAATTTTGTTTCTTTTGAAAATCTTCTAAAAAAGAAACGAAATTAAATTTTGAAATACGATCTTCGAGTGAAGCTAACTACAAACTTATATCTACTTCATTGAAGTTTTTTTTTTTTTTTTTTAATTTTCCAACAAATAATAATAATATTATGTAAATTTATATGACTGAAATATTCATTTTTTCAATTTATTTATTATTCATAAACTGACGCGCTGAAGTTTTTCTAAGCTGCGTAGATAGTTATATTCGCAAGTTTTGTCAGTTGATGAATATTAATTTGGCCACCTTACAAAAATCTTCAAGAATTATATGTTTTTGACCGATTTGAATTACAATTATAAAAGTATCTCCCATCACACGATCAGGATACGTCATTTTCTGTTAATTTTGTTCTCAAAAACTTTTCGTTATCAAACAACGGGAAAATAGTTTTTTTCCTGTTTTCGAAATCAAAACTGTGATACCCTGAGGTTCGTATTAATGTTTTTCCAAAGGAAAATACAACTATTATAGTCAGTGCAATGGTGGGACCTGGGGGAGGGACCTGCGGAAAAGCGCCGATCCTGAATCGTAGATTATGAATATACAATATAAGTCACTCAAATTCTTCTGTACACAATAAATGCCATTCAAAGTGATTTCCAGGTCGTGCATTGTTCAACTGACTTCCAGTGTGTATAATTACATGTACTAAATGTATATCTGACATCATTAGAATGAATTGCATTCAGACATCCAAAGGTGTAGACTTTTTTCCAATGATACATTGGAATGGCGCATTGAAATAGCATCTACACAACGAATTTGAAAACAAGGCTGTAGCTGAGTATGCAACAATTCTAACACGTATAAGGTATTCACTTGACTTACTTACCATCACCAGGAGTTATGATGTGTTCTCAGATCTCCATGTCTCTCATCATACCAGAATTTCCTTGCCATTTGCCAACCCCTCCTTTCGTGTCTTCAAAGAAAAATGTGAAATGTGAAATAATTTATTTAGATCTGTTGTTTGAATTTTTATTTTATTGTACTTTCCATCTATCATACAGGCAAATGAGTTTTAACAGGATTTTTGGTTTGCTATTTGTGCTCTTTTTTAATTCTAAGAAATTAATTAGGTACCTACCCCTAGTCAATGTTTGTGAATAAAAACACAAAAATGACAAGCTGATCCTTCGTTGTTGTCATATTATTCACACAAACAAGTATCTGTGATGTAGATTGCACAACAAATAAATACAAAATATTTTTATACTAATCTAATATATAAACTGATATAACATTAATTTGTAAAATAACCACGTAAATAATTGAAAGAGAGAGAAAATAAATAAATAAATCACGACACACTATCATAATTATGAGGTAAGTTATGTACCTACCTATTTTTTATTTTTTATTTTTATTTTTTTACATAAGAGTATAATAACTGGCAAGAGAGCTTCAGTGGAGAATGCGTATCTAATTTTGTACTTTACATATTATCACAAATTTGATGGTCGACGAATATGTTTAAGGTATACCTACTTACGAATACCCAAGTAGATATACTTAATATAGCTGTTATACGAACTCATTATTATAACATTGCTCAGTTCGTTGAGGCAATTTCGTTAATTTCAATAAATCAAATTTGAGGTTAAATATTTTGACTAGGTATGATATAATTAATCCGAATATTTTGATCTTGAAAAAAAAAAAAAAAAAAGGTAATATTTTCGTGATTACCGTTTTCTTTTCATTTTGAAAGTGAATAAAATAATAAGCTACATAAATAGAAAAAATATAAAATAAAAAAATAAAATAAAACATATTTACAAATTTAAAGCAGAAAGAGAAAATATTTGCAAAATAAATAGTCGTTGGTACATTATGAAAAAGATCAATTAGGTAGACTATAATAAGTAATTCATAATTACTCGTCTTAAAAATCGGAAGAGAAAGAATTTAATGTAAGTTACCTATTGAATACAACCTACACACACCGGAATAGAGAACATTCACGCAGAACAGCAATTTTCGACAAATCGACTAAAATTTTATAACGAAGGATTCGTAGTTTGACGGTATCAACCTCGCTCAAAATCAATGTATGGTCAATACCGAATCATATGAGTTAAAACCTACAAATTTTTTTATAAATTTCTTTTTTTTGTATTTTCCGTACAATAACGAGCATTTCAGACACATGATAATAGCTAAAATCAACGGTCATTGCAGATAATAACCCAAAAATTTTTGGAACGCAGTGTAGGCCACAAGAGGTTGTATTGTATCTAGATACAACCACTTTTAGTGTCAGACCATACGAAGGGATACTGTTAGAATATTCCTTTACAATTAAGAATTTAAAGTTCAGTTGTCTACTAACTATTGTAGACCTTAACTGTTGTTTGAGACTCAGATATAAAAACACAATTAATATATTTCAACACTTTACTTTAATTTTAAACATTTAACACATAAAATTGGACTACATAAGTACAGATACTATTTTAGAACATTAAAGAACCAATTGAATTAACTGACATTAACTAAGTGACTGAGCATCGATTGTATCTGTGCCAGGGTTTATATACCCGTTCAGGGTACATGGTGTACGTGACTGAATATGGTGAATAGACTAAGTGCAGTAGGGATTGTAATAATAGGGATTTGCTGATTTTCAATAATATTGAGGGACAGGTATTTCTGGTCTCTCTTTATGGAGACAGGGTTTCTATGTTTATCACGTTTTAGATGGAAATAATTTAGGTTGTTTACGAAAATAGGAGTGAGATGTATTGATAAAATTTGAATATCTGCATTTCTGGTGTTGAGACAGTGTGAACAAATATTGTTTGTATTATTTACAAAATATACGGAAATATACGTTACACAATTCTCCAGGGGAACAAAAAAAAAGGGAAAAAATTTTTCAAAGTCTATCGACCAAGTAAAAGTTTCTTAAATTTTAAGCATGGATAAAATTTATGACATAAAATTCGATTACAAATATTTTATACCAAAGTTTCTTAATTATACTTAAATTTAGTACATCGTATATTTTTGCATAAAATTTTTACAGTGCTGTACTTTTGGTTAGGTTAATAGTATTTGGGCTTATTCTTAAATATATAATGATCATGATTAACATTATAGATATTATAGATAACCATAATAAAATTATTTCATTGACAAAAGTAAGATATTTGTTAAAATTTTGATCGAAATTTGTAGTTCAATGGATTCAATTTTGTTCTCTAGATCATTCACAGGGATGGTATGAGGAACCAACATCTTTTCATTTGGATTATATACTTTATTTGTAGTAAGATCTATTGCAAATCAAATGCTTCTGTGGATTCAGAAAAGTAGATCTATAGAAGGGGTAGGTGATTTTCAATTTTGACTGTCTCTTCGATAAGATTCAGAGAGGGCAAGGTATCTCAGTAGGAATGATTATAGTATATTTATGTTTTCGTCAATATCTTCAATTTGGATATGGCGGGGTACATCAAGGATAAATGTGCCTGGAGAATTATTATTAATTTTTAATTTTTTGGATTTTTTTAGTAATTGAATTAGTGCTACGAGGGAGTTAAAATTAACAACGGAAAATTTAGTATGTCCAATTGGGTGGACTAACGTTTGATTATTATTATTGATACATTTAAACAAACAGGGTTGTAGTAAGTTTCTATTTAAATCTTGAAAAAAGAGATTTTAGCACACGAGGATAGTTTATCACTTCCTCGATTGGATGGGAGGAAACATAGTGGTTTGTCAGAATTACAATAATGGAGATTTGTTCCACTAATGTATCATACAGAATTTGATCTGGTTTCATGTATTATTAATGAAGGTTCTTGATCCCAGCTACACAATTTATTAGAGTGACTTTTGAATCTGAGTGGAATAAAGTCAAAAATTTCATATTTTGCATCTAATTGTTTCAGGTGAATTTTTATTTCTAGTTCGAGTGTATTTTTAAAGAAATTACAGCTAACCAATTCTGCGTGGTAATAATTTTGGATATCTTTTAAAGCAATAGCTAAATCAAGATTCAGCTTTTTTTTTTTTTTCAAGTAGTTTAGTAACATCATTTTTGAAATTTTTTTTTGGGATAATTGAGGAGGGAATCATATGGGATTTACAAGATGTAAGGATACTTGATTGTATTAATGTATTAGCCAGATAGTTATCATAAAATCTTTGAATATAATTTTGAGACATTAATAATTCATGCTTTTCGAGATAGTTTTCAACAAATAAATTTGTATGGGAGATAAATTTAGTTATGAATTTATTAGTATGATCAATAAAGCTTTGTAAATTAGTAGAAGTGTTCACAAACGATGCATGTTTGTGAGGAGTTGATTTTTTATAATATCGTACTCTTCTTTTAAAGAGATTTCATAAGCTAGAAAATTTTGTCCATATCTAAAATTTAGAACTTGACAGCAAAATTGTAGCGCATCTCCAAAGAACGATCTTATGGGAGTAAATACGCTTCGTTTGCTTCGAATAGACAAAGGGGTTGAATAAAAATCTTGAATCATAGCAATGTTTTGTTTTTTCAAATTTTTAATTGCATTTTTTAATCGTTTTGCCATTTCTGCATATTTACAATTTTTCCCGTTGTTTTGTTACATAACCTATGTTTAAAGTTTGTAGCGAGTAAATTATCTGCTGATTTGTGCAGATCTAACTTAATAGAGTAAATGATCGTGACTGATTTAGAATATACAAAAATGTTGTTTATTTCTTGAAAATAAGCGCCAGTTGACGCCATTGTAATCTTATATGGGTCAGACGATGTTCTTTGCGCAATAATTTCCGTAATTATTATCATAATGATATAGATTTTTGAGTGCGTATACATTTTCTGCAACAGAGAAAAGCAAAGAGAAATGCAACGTCTCAGTAATTTACTACTGAATTGTTTATAATCCTTAATTTTATGGAATTTACAATACGTTTACATTTGAGGGAGAGTAAAGAGAGAAAGAATTTTTTTTGTAAACGTAGGATTACTTAATTTTGGTAATATTTAGGTTTATACCTAATTTACGATTTATTTTTTGTCAGTTAGTTACGTTTCCGATTTCTAACGACAGAGTTATTTTATTTTAGGGAAGTTTCTGCTTTTTTCATGTCTTTTTATTACTTTAGGATTTTTTTATTTGGTGAAAGTTTCGGTAGTGGAGGAGTGGTGTTTTTTTTCTTTCGCAATTCAATATTATTATTTTTTATTTTTTTATTTATTTAATTTTTTTTAAACATGCTCATAATTTATATGAATGATCGAGTGTTTGTGTCAAGTGGAGTAGTCGAGGCTAACGAGACCAACGAGACCTGGTCCCTAGGGGAACAGGTTATCTCAAAGCTCCAGTTGTTTCAGGCCTGTCCATGCGAGGCCAGTCTGTTCTACTCTCTCCATCAGCTTTTTCATTGTTTTATCGGGCGTTGTGTTTGTTGGACAGATCGGAGTTTTGGAATACGTTTGAATGCCATCACATTCCTGGTGAAGTCATCGAGGAGGAACTTGGCTATTGGAGCCACAGTGTATGGTACACATGTTGTCCTGAGTTGAGGACTTTGTTGGAACCTTACTATTCTCGTTACAAATTTATTATCTGATGGTAGAGTTTGGACTCAAGGGGTTGAGACTGGAATTCAAGGGGAACATAGATACACGCAGCCTGGTATGTATTGGCGTGCTTTCTGGGTTACTAGTGGGATTGCTTTGGATTTCACAGTATAGCAATGAAACTGTAACCATAGAGTATGTCCACATAGACTGGTATTAAGTACAGAATTTATTGATTAGCACCGACGGAATCGGGCTAATAAGGTTCATAAACAAACATTACAGACCTTGCCTGAATTTGTTGGTGTCAGTACTTGGTTTTCATTTTCTACGGCATTATGATGCTATTGAGCGGGGCTGCGCTATCTCTACTCGGACAAGCTGGATGGTCAGTGATTCACCCATATAAATGTTACTCTGGGACACGCCTTCCGTGGAGGAAAGTTTGTCCAAATTGGATCAGGGATTGTCGGAGGAGCAGGGACATAGCGGGTTGTCGGTGTCCACCGAAGCTGCCAGTGAAGGAAGTGGGGACCAGCTTGTAGACTTTCTCCGTGATTATGCCGATACTTACACCATAGGTGAGTTATTATTATTTTTTTTTTATTTCAAGATTTTTAATTTAGATTATAATAACAGTTTGCCAAAAGTGACACTAATAATGGGGAGGGGAGTTAAAAATAAAGTTTAAGATAGGGCTGAGTACAGGTAATATACTTTACATGTACTCATACAAGTTTTTTACAAGGGCGACCCCTCGGTTTAGACAAGATTTGGGTTGGGGTTTCAAAATTTTCATCGGCTTAGTTTTCATTTTTATTTTTATTTTCACGAGATTCATACGGAATTAATCTACGTATATGAACCATTTCTTCGTACGCGGTATTATCATCTGTTTTTATGCGAAAAACGTAATTTAGATCCGTGACTTCTTAACAATCTTATGTGGTTCGGTGTATTTCATCTTATTTTTCGCGACGTTTTTCGATTGACGCAGCAAAACGAGGTCATTAAGTTCAAAGTCAACGATCTTGTGATGTGTGTTATAATGTTTTGCATTTTTTCCCAATGCTTTTTTTGCAAGACTCGGTGTTTTTTCTCTCATTTGAAGAAGGGTTTCCATCTGTTGTATTATTAATTTTTTTGGGAATTTCTGGTATATTAATTTCTGGGTTAGAACTATGTAACAAATAGAATGGGGATTTTTTATTTAAATGGTCAATTGGGCTGGTGTTGTAGGCAAAAATAATTTTATTAATGGTGTCTAAGCATTCTTTTTCGTTTGAATGTTTGTATTTCAAAAGTGATTTTTTTATCACTCCATTAATTTGTTTGACTAATCCCTGCGATTGTGGGAAATAGAAGGAAGAATATACCAGTGTTATATAATTTTCATTGCAAAATTTGCAAATGGCTTCGTTAGCGAAGTGACCTCCGTTATCTCAAGAAAATTTTTTAGGTGGACCATACGTAAAACAAATAAATTTCAAATAGTCAATTACGCATTTAGCATTTGGATTTTTTTTGGATGTATGGTACAAAAATTTTTACTTTTATCGACACCAACGAGGACATACAAATGTTCGTAGTCGGTATTAAATTTTCCAATAAAGTTAATTTCCAGATGAGAAAAGGGTTTTGGGTTTTCAATTTTGATATGTTTCAGATGGCCAATTTCTTTTAGGGAATTTTGAGCAATTTGGCATTCATGGCAAGATAGTACGCATTCCATAATATTTTGTTCCATATTTTCAAAGAAAAAATAGTTTTTTATTTTATTTTTTGTCTTTTTTATCCTAAAATGACCTCCGTATAATGGATCGTCATGTAATTTTTTTAATATAGTTGGGATTAATTTTTCGGGAATTACGGTAATTGCTTCATCATACGATGAGGTTGGGTTAGGTAATTTTTTTAAGAAATTATTTTTGTCTAAGAAATATAATTGAATGGATCTATTTAATTTACGCCATTTATTTTTATTTTTTTTATTTCGTTATAATTTAATAGGGAAATTACATTTTTCCAATGGGGGTCATTTTCCTGCATTGTTTTCAAATCTCTGGAAGGATTTCAGAAGTTTTGGCTTCTGTTGGTTCAGGGGAAGTGATGTATTGATTTGGAATTTCAGGGGAATCGGGGTGTTTTGAAGGAGTTGGGGTGATCTGTTTGTCAGGGTTTGACTCCTTAATGAGAGCAGATCTTGTGACTACAATGGTTGTAGTCTGGGGATTGGAATGAATAGTCTCATTCTTTGGGGAATTTGGGGTTTGTACTACTGGGTAGTATGGGAATGTGGAAGCAGGGGAAGGAGGGTAAGGGTTATTTTGGGGAATGTTGGCTGTGTAATACCATAAATTTTGATTTTGGTAAAATACGGGGTTTAAAGGAACTGTATTTTGATTATGAATTCTGTAAATTTTGCATTTTTCTCTTCTACTGGAAGAGTATATTTTTTATCTGTTATGAATTAACTGAATTCAAAAGTAATTTCATCGGGTTTGTCATGAGGACGAGATAAAATGTCAGACATGCAATTATTTTTTCCTGCTATATGTTTAATTTTAAAACTATATTCATTTAATTTTAATATTAATCTAATTAATCTTGGGCTTGGGTTATAAATTTCTGATGGTATATCAGAGGTGTATGGTCTGTGTATACTACGAAGCATAATGCTAGTAGGTATGCACAAAAATGGGCCAAAGCATTGGTTATTGCCATCATCTAAATCAAAAGAACACAATTTTGCGTGGCAGGTTGGACTCTTTTGGAAAAGTATCCAACTGGGTGTTTGTGCTTTGTAATTGGGTTAGTTTGTGAAAACACAGCACCTAACGCTATTTTTGAAGCATCGACCTCAACACAAGTTTCTAATTTTGGGTTGTAAATTGCTAGTATGGGTTTTGAAATCATAAATTCTTTTAATTCGAGGTGTTCAGGATTTAATTTTATTTTTGCATTTTATTTGCTATCTGTTCCTCTTAACAAATCTGTAAGGGGAGCAGTAATTTTAGATAAGTTAGGAATTAGTTTCCTATGATAATTTATCAATCCTAAAAAATAATGATTGTAATTGTTTTAAAGTATTTTGGGGGATTTAAATTTTTAATAGCCTGTATGTTTTTATTTAATGGTCTTAGTTCATTATATCGGACTGTATGTCCTAAAATTTCAATTTCATTCATAGCAAATTGACATTTTTTGTTTTAATTTTTAAATTTACTTTGTTTAATCTTTTTAAAACTTCTCTTGTATTTTTGAGACATTCTTCGAATGTTTCTCCAAAGATACAAATATCATCCAAATAACATACTATTTTTTTCCAAAATATATTGTGGAAAATATCATCCATGATACTTTGGAAAATGGACGGGGAAATACTAAAACCAATTGGGGTAGAATTGAATACGTATCCAATTTCATCTACATTAATTCCAGTGTACTGTTTAGATTCTTCCGTGAGAGGAATCTGTAAGTATCCACTGTTTAAATCAATTGTTGTGAACCATTTTTTATTTCTTAAATAACAGAAACTTCGTCTGTTTTTCCTGTAAAAATATTATTAAATTCATTAATTATTTGATATACTTTTATTTTCTGTTCTAATGACAGATTTAGATTTATTGGGATGGGGTTTCCACAACTATCCTTAAAAATAGTTTTCTTGGTTATTTTTTCTAAATATTTGGCAAGTATTAAAATCAACTACACTACTTAATTCAAATTTTCCTACATATTCGCCTTTATAGATCATGTGAGGTCTGTTATTGTTATTGACAGCCGCAATTGTGTCTTCTGATACACTTACATAAAAATAATTTTTTTCTTCCATTTAAGTTTCACATTTGAATTCTAAATGATCGGGCAGAGTTGCTAGAATTAGCACAGAATTTGCCTCAATTTTAAATGTTTGGGGGGCATAATATTTAAACGGCTTAATATAACCTATATCATTTTCTTTTTCAATAGGGTAATTGTGACATTCAGACATGTCAAAACATCGCTCTTCGTAACCACACGGTAGGGTGAATTTGTTTTTTGAAAAGTCCATTTTGGCTTTATGGGTTGATAAAAAATCATAACCCAGTATGACCGGTTCAACCATGTGGGTATAAACAATAATCGATGCAATAAATTACATTTGTTACCCCTATGACCTCAAGAGGTTGGCTATCTGCACCGCAAAATCTTACATTAGTTGGTAAAATTGGTTCCTTAAAATTGACTTTTTCTAAAACTTTTTCAGCAATAAGTGTCTGTGCCAAACCTGGATCGACTAAACTAAGTATTTGTTTTCCATTAATGGTAAAAGGAAGGTGAAATTTACGCTGGGTTGCGCAATACCCTTTGTTTTTAAATTTCTCCTCTTTTACAGTGTTGACTTTTTTTGAGTTTTCATTCGAGACATCCCTTACAGTTGACTGATCACCTGTAAGGGGGACAATTAGTTTTTTGAGCAATTGTTCTGGCAGGCCTGGGGGTTGGGAGTTTGGTTTTGTGGAGGTTGTACTAACATCAAGGGAGCAGGAGCTGCAACCGCTTGAGTATTAGCAACCACATATTGGGGATTTTGGGGAGAATTGTTATAATTATGAGGAATACTATTCCAAGTTGGAGCATTGTTCCAATTTAGATTCCAATTTGGAGGACCACTTTAGAGTTCTATTCGGATAATATCTGTTATTATTTCAAAAGAAGTTGTTTCTTCGAAAATTTGGGTTGTAATTTTTTCCTTTATAATTAGGATTTGGACTTTGAAAGTCATTCTGGTTGTTGTTCCAGTTTCTATTTGATTGTTTTGGTTCCATTTTTGATTCTGGTTCCAATTGTTATTATTGTTGTTATTATTATAATTTCTATTTTGATTAAAATTTGCATTCTGATTCGAACTTTGGTTCAAATTTTGATTATAATTATTATTTTGATTTTTATTATTATTATTGTTTGTAGGTAGATGAAACCTACACGGGGTTCATGGAACCTAAGGAGGAAGACAGTGGTTTATGTGCGGGGCAACCGAATTGTTTCTCGGTACCGGTAGCCAGCCGGTTTAAGTTGCCTTACCGTACACTAAGCGTACTTCGTAACTGGGGCAATCGTCCAAAAGCGATGCGGTACCATATATGGACCGCAGCACGTATACTGTCAGTGAGTATGTAAATATTACATACTCACTTGCCTCCATTTACCGCCTCAACGGTAAACACTGAAACGTATCGTCTGTATGAGTGCATACAGACGATGTAATTTGTTTAACGTGCAATGCACAATTAGTATGGGTCGCGGACTTTGGTCTGCGAACCATCTGTCGACGCAGGGCAGAGCCCTAAGGAGGCAAAGAGGGAAATGTCCCCACAGCCACTCCCCCTTAGTATTTTTGTACGAAAAGACTAAGTCCAGTCGTACCCTAAAAGTTGGGGGGACGTTGGACTGATGATTGTCCAGCGGGGTTACGTCCTCTGTATGACCTATTTCCTCCAAAGAGGATGTCGTGGAGGGCCTGACCTAAGGCATGGCCAGTAAAGGTCCCTGTGTGATAGTTGAGGATCCTCCGCTGGTTATAATTAGCACGAGATCGTGCTCCTCTTTTTTTATTTTTGTGCCTGATCGCCTGGGTGGAGTTCCATTGTTGGACAAAAGGCTGGAGTTGGGTTTCCGGTCTATGGACCGTGATTTTGGAGCGAGAAGGCTGAATGCTCCTAGATGGGTCCACGTCCATGGGGGTAATCATGGATTGTGAAGCATCCGAGGTCTCGCCGATAGGAAGGTGGTGAGGAAGAGGTTTGGTCATTTCAGTCAAGACTGAACTGACCTCAGGCCTCGGAGTGGTACTCAAAGCAAGATTGCTTGCCGAGGTGGAAAGTTGGGCTAACATGATATCATGTTCCCGATTACTCTGTTCCTGCTCTTCTGCGAGGAGGGCTTCCTCATAGTCGAGCAAAGGTTCAGAAGTGTTGGTGGTAGACATTTTTGGTAAGATGCAAGATGTCAATTAAGACAATGGAAAAATGAGAAATATTTTCAAAGCCATTTTAGCACAGAAATAGGTGTTCGAATTGAACAATTTTCAAAAATTCAGAATGCGATATGCTCGGAGCGTATTTGACAAACGAATGATTTGTATATCGCTCTTGGCTGTTTCATTTGGTACAAATTTGTCGTCGAGTTTATCATAATTCATCTCAGTATAATAGATTTAGTATTTTCCCACCATTTAGAAATTCCCACGTAGAAGATTCTAAGTGCAAAATTCGTTGATTTAAATTACCATGTGCTTTATGTGGGTCAACATATTCGAGTGAATGAACTTTGTTCTTTTATATAGGGCAATGTGATAAGGAACGGTGGTACGATATCCTTAAGGCAACGTACGTTGTGGTATGTTCTGCGATAAGGATGTGTGTCATTGCGACTGCACCATTTCTCATTGTTCGTCAGCTGATTTCTGTTTTTATAAAAACGCACGTGAATTTATTTTGATTTTCACGGTAGATGTTTTATTTTCGAGCTGATTTATTTTCGCATTTTTTTTCTCTGCGTCTAGGTTCGAATCCTGGAAGCGGAAGATGTTTTTTTGATTTTTATAACCATTTTTTGATGTTATAATTTTTGTTTAAACTTTCTGCTATGTTTTGATGCAGGAGTTGATGGTGAATAAATTTATTTTGCCATTTATTTAACCATTTATTTTTCTATGGTTTGGGAATTCGGTGGTTTTTGTATGAGTGAATTTTGTAATTGTGATCATATTTAGGTTTAGCTATTTTGTTGAGCTAACCTTTCTGATCTACGACTCGGAATTTGATTACGTTTTTTATAACTTCCTTTAGGCCTGCCTCTTTTGTTGGGCTTTATGGGCTCTTTAGGATCGTAGTAATATTTTCGTATGTTGTCATCGAATTTGACAACTTTTTTTATTTTGGTTTTAGCAGCCGTATTTTCCAAATTTGGTTTTGGTACATCGCTATGCATTTCTTGTACTATTTCTGGCTGTGTTTGTAGCTTTTGAGTGTCGTTATTTTGTTCGACAATTTCTTGTGGATCTTTGACTATGTTTATGTCAGTATCCATATCATTTTCCTTGCAATTTTTTGTGACATTGACTTTTTCATCTGCTATTAAGAATGCAGGTTTTACACGATCTATTGAGACTTTTTTCTCTTTATCGGCTATGAGTAGGGTGAACGTTTTTTCTGTTCTATCCACTACTTTATAGGGACGGGTGTAGGGTTTCTGCAAAGCCTTTTTCATCCCCTCTTCTTGTAAGAACACATGCGTAGTTGTTGCTAAGTGTCTCGAGACATAGGTTTTGGGTTTGCCATGAGTTGCAGATTGTTTTAAAAATTGACTTGCGTCGTCTTTTATATTTTGTACTAATGTTTCGGGGTTAATTTCTTTGGATTCATAGAAAAAATCCCCTGGTAAGCGCAATTCCTCACTGAGTGCTAATTGGGCAGCTGAGTGTCCAGTATCTGTTTGCAAGGCTGATCGGAGGCCTAATAAGATGGTTGCTAGCCTATCAATCCATCTTTTGGTGTCATGTGCCATAATTGAGGCTTTTAGAGCCCTATGCCACCTTTCCACTTTCCCATTAGATTGTGGGTGGTAAGTGGTGGTGGACCAGTGTTTTGCACCCAAGGTCTTTACTAGTTCGTTGAATATTTGGCTTTCGAATTGTCGACCTTGGTCTGTAGTTATGCTTTGGGGCACACCATATCTAGCAATCCATGTTGAATATATTTCTGCAGCCACTGTTGGGGCTGACATTTCAGTGAGTGGAATTGCTTCAGGCCAGCGAGTAGCTCGATCTATAATGGTCAGCAGATACTTGTAGCCACGAGAAGGTGGTAAAGGACCAACTAAGTTTACGTGAATATGTTTGAATCTGTCAGTATGTCTGAACTTTCCAAGTTTTGATTTCGTGTGTCTGCCAATTTTAGATTTCTGGCAATTTAGACAAGCACGGACCCAGTTGCTGCAATCTTTTTTTATATTGGGCCATATGAATCTCGAGATCATTAATTTAGTCGTACTCCTAGGCCCAGTGTGCGATAAGTTATGAATACTGTCGAACGCCATTTTCCTATATTTTTGTGGAATATAGGGTCGTTCTTGACCTTGGGACACATCACATGTTAACATGGTTTTTGTGCCATGGAGTCTTTTTTGTCTCAGTTGTAGACTTGATTTGTCTGAAGATATCAATTTTAATAATTCTTCATCCCCTAGCTGCTCAATAGCTATTTCGGCGTAGGGTAACTGAGATGGCACTGAGACAGATTCTATTCGGCTCAGAGCATCAGCGGGTGTATTTAATTCCCCTTTCATATACCTGATGTCTGTTGTGAATTGACCTATGAATTCTAGGTGTCTCATTTGCCTTGGCAATGCATGTTCTGCTCTCTGCTGGAATGCATGTGTGATAGGTAGGTGGTCTGTATACACAGTAAAAGTTCTACCTTCTACATTATGCCTAAAATGCCTGATTTCAGCATTTATCGCCAATAGCTCCCTGTCGTACGTACTATAATTTTTCTCAACCTTAGATAGTTTCCTCGAGAAGAATGCTAAGGGCTGGTTTTGATCATTATCAATCTGGTACAAAGTTGCACCAATTGCAAAGTCTGACGCGTCTGTTGCTATGCATAATGGCAGACTGTCATCTGGGTGAGCTAATAATGTCGCGTTAGCCAGCATATTTTTGACATTGTCAAATGCTAAGTTGGCTTCTTCTGTCCATATGACAGGAGTTTTGTCGCGTTTTTTGTTTTCTTTTATCAAATCGAATAGTTTGCCTTGTTCAGCCGCTGAGTTTTTTATGCAACGTCGATAGAAATTTGTCATCCCTAAAAATCGTCTTAATTCAGCGACTGTTTTTGGTTTAGGGAAGTTTATTATTGGCTCAACCCGGACTTTTTGAGGGGCAATTCCAGCAGAAGTAATGCTGTACCCGAGAAAATCAACATGTGGTTTTGCATATTCGCATTTACCGGGATTGATAGTTAAACTGGCAGCGTGCAGACGCTGTAATACAGTTCTCACTTTCTTCTCGTGCACTTCAATGCCTCCACTGGAGCATATGCAGATATCATCTATGTATGCGTAGACATATGGTATGTCTCTCAATACACCATTTATAAATTGCTGGAATGTCTGTGCAGAATTTCTTAATCCAAATGGCATTCGAAGATATACGAAGAGGCCGAATGGAGTTATTAGTGCCGTTTTTTCAATATGGTTTTTAGCCATAGTTATCTGGTGGAAAGCCCAGTTAATATCAATTTTGGTAAATAGATCTTTTCTTTTCATGTTTATATTAAAATCCATGATATTAGGAACTGGATATCTATCTGGTTTTGTTTGAGCATTTAGGCGTCTGTAGTCACCTACTACTCGCCATTTTCCACCTGGCTTAGGGATGATATGAATGGGTGAGCTCCATGAGCTATTTGAGGGTCTACAAACTCCTTCTTTTACCATTCTATCGAATGCATCCTTAGCCACTTTTAATCTATCTGGAGCTAAGCGTCTTGCTTTTGCTACACAGGGTTGTCCTACAGTTTCTATTATATGAACTGTGTCATGTTTATATGTAGGATTTGGATTAAAAGTTGGTTCGGTGATACCAGGAAAATCTGTCAATATATTGACAAATTTATCATTTGATTGCGTGCACGCATTAATTATATTAATTATTTGATAATTTTTAGTTTTTCCTTTTATGTGTTCACCGGTTGTGGAATCTATTAATTGTTTATTTTTAAGATTAATCAATAGTCCATAATAGGCTAAGAAATCTGCTCCTAATATAGGGTATTTGACATCAGCTATGGTGAAAGTCCATTTCATTGGTTTGTTAAAATCTATATTTACTTTGCATTTTTTGATTCCATATGCAGAGAAACTATGGTTATCTACTGCATTTAATTGGGATTTTGGAGTGTTATTCTTATGCTTGATCTTGGCTGGCAGTATGCTTATATCTGCGCCTGAGTCAGCAAGAAATTCTCTCCTTTTTGACCTGTCCTGTATGAACAGGCGGCAAGAGTAGTTATCCGAGGGGTTGGTTGCCGCTGATAAGACCCCTCTCTTTAGTTTGACTTATTGGGAGATTTTTGGTTGTCTCTAACCTTGTCCAATTCCGTGAGCAATTCCTTTTTCTTTTGCTCATCTTTGATCATCCTTCGGCATAGAATCGGCAGGTGATTTTACAAGTCCTGGCATTTTCTCCCCATTTATTATGGTGGAAGCAATAGTCTTCACACCAATTCGGATTTTTGTATTTGGGTCTAGATTTTGACCTTGGTGGTGTTCTGCCAGGGCTGTTTTTTCTGCTATTATTTCTGTGGTCACGAGATCTTGAGTCTCGTTCTCGCCAATTTCGGTTTTTAGAACGGCTGTTGCGATTTCTGCTGCTATTGGTATTTTTATTTTCCATTTTCAAAGCAGCAATTTCGGCTCTGAGTTCCGCTATTTCAGATTTTTCCGCTGAGATGGCACTGATTGCAGTTTTACCTGTGTATTCCAGTGCCTGTTCAGCAGCTTTGGCCAAATTTATTAATGCCTTATCATTGGTAGCATTCATAAGATTTAGAGCTCCAAGTGATTGCACAACTGATGTAGGTAGTTGTTGGCAAAATTGGTCAGCTATTACTAAGGGTGATACATGGTTATTGTAACGGCCAAAAGAGGTTGTGTTGTACCTGATAACGACCTCTTTTGGGAGGTACACCATACACGAAATACCACGTACTTTAAAAGCAGTAATACTTCTATGATAGATTCAGTTTAGACATCCACAAACTATAGTGGACCTTAACATTAGTTAGAGACTCAATAATATTTTAGACACAAGAGTGAGTTTACACTTTTAATACAATAATATTCTGTACATCACAGTTACGT
>WOFM01000997.1:0-59317 GCA_011428145.1 Ericerus pela
TAACTTACAACTCAACACTTGGACTTGATGCTATCTACCTAGACAAGAAGGACTACGTGTAAAACAAACATAGTACCGGGTATTGCTTAAACAAGAGTATTTAAAAAGTAGAATCCGTTTTACAAGGTAGCCTTTCTTGTTGGCAAGGTTTCCCTACTTATTGTCATCATTTAGTTGTCATGAATACCAGCATAAGTAGATTAAAAAAAAGTGAAAGATCTATCTATCTATCCTATCCCATCCTATCCCATCCCATCCCATCCCATCCCATCCTATCCCATCCCATCCCATCCCATCCCATCCCATCCTCCCATATCCTATTCTATCCTATCTAATCTATCTAATCTATCTGATCTATCTAATCTAGCTAATCTATCTAATCGATCTAATCTATCTAATCTATCTAATCTATCTATCTATCTAATCTATCTAATCTATCTAATCTATCTAATCTATCTAATCTATCTAATCTATCTACTATCTAATCGATCTAATCTATCTATCTATCTAATATCTAATCTATCTAATCTATCTAATCTATCTAATCTATCTAATCTATCTATCTAAATCTATCTAATCTATCTAATCTATCTAATCTATCTAATCTATCTAACTATCTAATCTATCTATCTAATCTATATAATCTAGCTAATCTATCTAATCTATCTAATCTATCTAATCTATATAATCTATCTAATCTATCTAATCTATCTAAGCTATCTAATCTATCTAATCTAAGCTAATCTTCTAATCTATCTAATCTATCTAATCTATCTAATCTATCTAATCTATCTAATCTATCTATCTATAATATATCTAATCTATCTAATCTATCTAATCTAATCTATCTAACTATCTATCTATCTAATCTATCTAATCTATCTAATCTATCTAATCTATCTAATCGATCTAATCTATCTATCTATCTACTATCTACTATCTATCTATCTATATCTATCTATCTATCTATCTATCTATATCTATCTATCTATCTATCTATCTATCTATCTATCTATCTATCTATCTCTATCTATGCATTTATATTGATATCTATGTATTTATATTGATATCTATATGTATATCTATGTATATAAAAGGGGAATAGCCAAGTTCCTTTTCTCCCCTAGGGACAAAGTTGTGAATTTTGACCCTTTCTCGCTCCCAAAAAAGTTTTTAAGAATGTTTTCATGAAAACGTATTGTACTTGATAACATAAGTATACTCTAAAAATTTCATGGCGCCATATTTTCCCCCTTCTTGAGATATAAAGCTACCAAAAAGTTACAAAGTTCAAAATCAGTACCTATATCTACCTATAATATCCACTGTATTGTGCAAAAAATAAAATATATATTTTATAAATAAAAAAAATAGTTATAACTTCAGAGAGGAACAAAGGGAAATTAGAGTAAGTGAGCGTGATTGTGCAAAGGAGGGGGAGGGATAGAGAGGGCAGATGAGAGATGGGCCAAAATATATATATATCATAAATGATTTGTCATCTTGCATCAGCTGTTGCAGCATTTATTATCAGTGTGTGCTTGCCATGTGGAAGGTGTTGGGTATGATTCCTTGATATGATATAAATTTTTTCATATAGTGGATGGTTAGGTGAGATAAATTTTTTTTAATAAATTCTTTTTGTATTGCGGATGGTCAGGTGTGAGGTGAGGTAAAAAAAAAAGTGGGATGGTAAAACAGCCCAATTAAATAAAATTTTTTTAAATTATGATAACGTACACACTAATCTCCTCTATGATGAAGAAATTTGCCCGAAAACATTTGCCTAAAATATCTCCACCATATGCAAGTGTATATTTATAGGCACAAGTGAGAGAGAGAGAGAGAGAGAGAGAGAGAGAGAGAGAGATGTATTCTAATGGGGAGGTATTCTGTACTTATAAAGGAGCTAATTTCTCTTAACAAGTGGAATAATCAATTCTGAAATTGCCTGCATCACTTGGAGTGAGCAGCTAGTATATTAATAAAATATTAATAAAACTCAGTATAAGTATATTTCTTCGCCCATAACTTCACAACCACTTGGCATATTGAGATCAAATTTTCAATATTTATTTGTGTTATTCCGAGGCATGTTTGAAACCATCGCCACCGTTGAAGTCTCTCGCCCCACTAGAGACAAAGTTGTCCATTTTCACTTGTCATTTATGGTGCAAAAACAAAGGAAAAAGACTAAAAGAGAATGAAATAAACGGCGAATTGCTGGCTCTGCGCAGGCAAAGCTGCAGATAACATCAGTATATATATATATCTATAGTTAGTGATCTGAAATGATTGCAACGATTGTGCCCTATTTAGTTATTGTTTTCTCTCCCCTTGATAAATCTAGATCATTATTTAACATTTATATCACCATTAGGCATTCTGAGTATAGAACGATATGAAGCCAAAGTCAATTAAGTAATACGTTTTATGTTTTTATTTTTGCAGCCCGCATCATAAATATTTGTAGCCATTGCTCTTTGCAAGCACTGCCTGGCCTGTCTGTATATGCTGCATCAAAATCTGGAATCCTGGCTTGGTCAAATGCGTTAAGAATTGAAATGAAAAAATTTGGAGTACCCGTTGTTTCTTTTCTACCTGGTATGCTATAATTTCATTCATCATCTTAACCTTCTAACCACACATATTGAAAATTACACAAATGCCGCATGTAGGCCAATTTGTCCTTTGCTTAATAATACAATAAGTAGTTTAGCAGATGTCGATTTTTTTGTAGTTGGCCTATAACCTACTAATTCAATGAAAACTTCGTGAAATAAAGAACTTACCTAGAGGTTTATATTTCAGTGTTACCAATATGGTACCTGTGGGGATCTCTTGTCGGATGGAGAGGGAGAGGGAGCAGAAGCAGGAGCGAGATCAGCCAAAATAGTGTATCATAAATGATTTGTTATCTTGCATCATCTGCTGCGGCATGTAGTCTCAGTATGTGCTTGTTATGTGGGAGGTGTTGGGTTTGGTTCCTATATAAGATATAATTTTTTTCACATAGTGGTTGGTTAGGTGAGTTAACTTTTTTTTATAAATTCTTTTTGTATTGTGGGTGGAGAGGTGAAGTAAGGTAAAAAAAGAAAAAGAAAAAAGTGGGGTGACAAAGCCCTCATTAAATAAAAATTTGAAAATTATGATAACATGCACACTAATCTCCTCTATGATGACGAAGAAATGTGCCCAAAAACATTTGTCAAAAATATCTCTATCATATGCAGGTGTGTATTTATAGCCACCAATGAGAGAGAAAGATGTATTATAATAGGGAGGTATTCTATGCTTAGAAAGAAGCTAACTACTCTCAGCAAGTGGAATAATCAATTCTGAAATTGTGTGCATCATTTAGAAAGAGAAGCTATTAAGATATATATCTCATTTTTCCACACAATATACAGTAGGTAATAGCTGTTAGGTACGTATTGATTTTGAACTTTGTAACTGTTTGCAGCCCCATATCTCAAGAAGGAAGCAATACGGAACCATGAAATTTTTTAGTTATAATTATGTCATTGAGTACAGTACTCTTTTGAGGGTGGCGGTGTCAAAATTCACCAATTGGCTCCCAAGGGAGACATGGACCTCGGACTTGGCTTAAATCCCTCCTTTGTACAACACAAATAAGTCCTGGAAATTTCAGCTTGATCAGTTGAGTAGTTCTGAAGGGATGGGCATATGGGCAGAAAAACAGACAAACATTCACATATTTATATACCTGTGTAATAAAATTAGATGTATGCACATATATGTATGTATCACCTAAATTTCTGGTTCATGGTTTTGAGAAAAATACTAAAAAAATGAAGTCTAAATTTTCACAAAAATTAATTATTATATTGGCTTAGATCTGATAGGAGTTTGGTGCTTATTGTTTTAGTAGTTTTCGAGAAAAATTAAGAAAAACAAATTTTTAAAAAATTTGTTTTTCCCGGATTTTTATGAAACCACAAAAGTGATTAAGCTGAAATTCTAACGCCAGATTGTAATCATGTGAGTGCTAGTTTGTTAGAAGTTTGGTGCCTATTTGTTTTGCAATTTCTAAGAAAACTGGAATAGAAAAAACTGCTGGAGAAAATTTTATGTTCGCCGTTTTGAGAAATCTACAGGAGGAATAGGGCCAAAATTTTCACAAAAGGGAGTTCTTTCAGGAACAGGTCTGATACGAGTGTAGTGTCTATTGATTCATTAGATTCAGAGAAAACTGGAGAACAAACATGCTTCTTGGAGTATCTTTTTTATATTCATGGTGCAAGAAGTTATGCGTGTCTTTTCTAGTTTGCATTAGTTGAAGTTACAGATCTTTTTTTGAATTGTGAATGAAAATTTGTAAACCGTGCTTTTAGCGAAGTATTGCTGCGCCAGAATTTTATTGTTGCTACCAGCTACAAGTATCTGTTTTTCTTACAGTAGGTATCCATTTTTGTTTTATGTGTCCAAGTTTGTTTTGGGTAAAAATCTTCCTTGAAAATTACCGAGTTTTTTGTTCAGTTGTATGAGTTTCAGTTTGACACCTGTCCTTATATCATCAAAGTTAGTTACTTAATTATTGTCTTTAAAATCTCTTTAGGTCAGTCAAGTTCGATGTAAACAAAAATACAACCGGCGTTATACGTGAAGATTTTATATATACAGGGTGGTAATTTTGATGTTGCCCAAAGGAATTATACATAGGGCTTAAGTTTTCTTAATATAAAAAGTGGCCAGTGTGTATTTGACAGTTAGAAATAAATTTTCCTGACCTAAAATTCAACCAGAAATCAATTGGTGCTGGTTTGAAGTTGATATATACAAAATTGATGGAGATAGATTCGAATATTGAATAGGGGCCTGCATGAACACCCAATCTAACTTCATTTGACTTTTTCATGTGGGGACGCATTAAAATGCAAATCTATCATTTGGGACAATCCTATGAAATTATTACTGCTTTACGAGATACCATTAGCTCTTATTGTAGAGATATCAGTGCTCAACATCTGAGTTAACAAAGAATGGAGTTTTCCAACCAGTTGGGATACTGCGTTTTGGTTGAAAGAAAGAAGTTTATGCACCCTCTGTAATAAGAGAGTTTAAACTAAACATTTTAGTTCTGAACCTGCTCTTTTGAAAATAAGTCATCAGTTCCCTTTTTTGGTTGTACTGTCAGTTCTAAGAAGTGAAAATTCAAAAACAAGGAGTGCTGTAATTATTAGGTACACCAGTCCTTCTCTCCTCACATATACGAATTTCCTATTTACAAACAAATGTACCTACTTTTAACTTTATTCTCATAAACACGATGACATCACACACTGACGAATATCTCATCTTTCTAATTTGTAGATCATCAAATTCGTTCGCTTATCTCCGACCATTCACCTCCGTATGATGAACTTGATCTACTTTTTTGTCAAACACATTTTATTTAAAATACATTGTACTTTTTTTGGCGTGATTGAGTATAAACGTTTTTTTGTTCATCATTTGTGATCCTTCTGCTGCTTGGACCTCAATGTGGTAGCATCGCTCGGAATCTTTTAATTTTGTAAAAACACAAATTCATAATTTAAAATCAATTAAATCGTGAATAATTCATGATTTCTCGTTTCTTTTATTGGTAAAAGTAAGGAAAGTATATGCAAATTCTGCATTTTGTCTTTGTTCGAAATATAAGTTTGATAATTCGTGAATTTTTCCTCGAGTAAATCACAAAAAAATTTTGTTTTATTGGTTGGGTAACTTGTTCCAACATAATTAATTAATCATCATTTTCAATTCATAAAGTATATGATCAAAAATTTCATTGTCATAAAAATTAAAATTGGTCATTTTTGCCATCGTTTGAAGTGACAGCGATTGGCCGTGATTGTGTTTGATGGTCGGAAAATCAAGATCGGAGATACAATCGTCATCAAATTAGCTGCCCTGCTTGTGTAGTAACCTATGTGTTCTTCCAATAACCACCCTGCTTGTGTAGGACTGGAATTGGTGTACGATTGGTAATCGAAAACTGACTTGAGTCATCTGTCAAAATTGTCGTATGATCAAAAATCATTTTGGTATCTCAAAAATCATCAAAAAATTCAAAAGCAGTGAAGTCAACATCGACTTGACGTCAAGAAAAACTCAAAATTTAAATCATCACAGCTCTTCATGAATCGAAAACTGTCAATTCAACATCAAAAATTGTCAATTCATTATTTTACAGTAACAAAAATCATCAAAAATTCAAGTCAAACCATCATCCAGAAAAGTTATTGTCAAAAAACACAAGAAAAATTGTAAAAATCGCAAAAAAATAGGTACCTACCTAGTAAATATTCATATTTTTCGTAATTTTTGTGGTTTTTTTTCAAGTCTTTTGAGCTTAAAAATCGTTTTCTAGTTAAAACATTCGTTACTTTTATTCATAATTTCACCATACTTAATCCACTTTGTGCATACCATTCAAAATTTTTCCTGAAAAATGAATTTTGTGTCAAATTTTGTCTCACACTTATTAGCTCTGTTTAATAGGATTACACTTACACCTACCTACACCAGTAGGGATATCCACAAATATTAAAGTAAAACTTGGCACAAAGTCGCATAACATTCCTGAATTTGTGGAGTCGCCCTCCTGGGGTAGGTTGGTGTAAGTTGGTGTAGTCCTATCAAACAGAGCTATTGTTGAAAGTGTACAACCTGACCGAGATACGACAGGAATGTTTTGTTCTTTTGTGCAGTCGAACTTAGTTTATCTTTCGTACATACATTTTGCACTTTGCCTAATCTTTCGTTATTTTAATTATTGTTTATGCGCTAAACCTTCAACCATATTTTTTCATGTTGCTAGCTTGCAATTTTGCAAAACTTTGTCAATTTGAATTCGTACAATTTTAACCATTTTTATTCAAGAACTTAGTCAATTTTTTTTTAATAAAGAATTTTTTTAAATAAATTTAAAATTCATGGCATGAATTATTCTTGATTATTATTAATTCAAGATTTTTTTTCTAATTTATTTTCATACGATTGGATTCTATTTTTTTTACCAATCGTAATATTTTTAATTTTTTCTCTCGTTCCGATTTAATGTTTGAAAAATAAATCGAAGCAATCTTTATTGTGGCTTTTGCTGGAGATTGTTCACCACTGTTCAAATTCCACAATTTCTTTTTGATTGTATTTGGACGAATCTTGTTTTATTTATTTGATTTCATCTTATAATGGAGTCATACCATTTTGATATGGACTTGAGAGATAGAGACAGAGCATCGTCGAATGTTTTCAAAGTAGAAGGTTATGAAAGTTGGAGAGCTTTCATTATTTTGGCTTTAATCGCAAAAGGATGTCATTTAGCAGTTTCTCCTAATTCTCAAGAATTAGATTATGTTCAGCTCGAACCACGAGATCATCTAACTCCACAGTGGCTCAAATTCTTTCAAACACAGGGAAGAACTAAAGCTTACATTTTTAAAAGACTAGATAAAATAATTTTAAGTCTCATTAAACAATCCGTAGTTGTCTCAGAAATTTTCGAAAAATTAGATGCACGTTATCGTATCACTACACCCACTAAATACATGGTACTTAAACAAAAATTTTAAAATTTATAATATAATCCGAACAGAAGTAGCCTCAGACAATTTGTTGATGCATTTAGTAATGCTGCTCAACAGTTACGAGAAGCTGGCTATTCTCTTCCTGAAATAAATGAAATTGATCAATTCATGATGTCTTTACCAGCAACCTTTGATCATGCCTTTTTAGAATTTAGACAAATGCCACCATATGAAAGAAACATACAAATTTTACAAAAAATGGTACTTGAAAGAAGTGATTGAATTGATTATTCTAAAAGGACTTTTGGGAATAACCAACCCCAGGGGCGGCGGATTGAAATAATTCCAAGTGGTGCTTAACCATATTATTTAGTGACCCACCAACACAAAAAAAATTTTAATGCAAAAATTATGAATAAGTCTATAATAAATTTGAAAAATTATAGGAAAAAACAAAATACCTACAATATCATTTCAAACAAATAAGTCAATTCTACTTTAAAAGTTCAAATCACCCTTAAGCCTTATATTCAAACGTTAACATGCGACTATCACAACTTTTGATCCAGGCATTTATAATTTCATCCAAGTTTAACTGGGGAGCATATATTTTGTGAACATGTAGGATTGAAATATGGTTAAGCCTTTCAGATATCAAGGTAGATCTTAAATATGTTTTGGGTCGTCTAAGGGCAGAAAATGACTGCTCACAGGTGCATGTTGACACTGGTATTGTTAGAATCAGGCATAATAATTTACTGATTTCTAAAACTAAAGGAATAAAATCTTCATTTGATTTTAAAAAGTCTACAACATTATTGACAGTTTTGGGATGTACCTTTGTTTTATTAATTATCATTTCAATAAGCATATCACGGTGCAAGATCAACCTGTTCACATCATCAAAGTCAACATTATTAGGCCTGTTGTAAAACGAGATAACATCATTAACAGCGCCTTTCTTAATAATATAATTCTCAATATTATTCAACAAAATCATTGATTTTGGTTCAAATTTTTCCTTTAGTGATGACAAAGTTGTGTTAACAATTTCAAAATATGCTTTTTGGTAGTATTCTTCAACTGAAAATTGGTGAGCTGAGCAATTACATCAAGTCGATGAGGCACCTTTCTAATTTGAGGAACTGTGGGTGGTTCTAATTCTAACTCGGAAGCTGCATTGACAACATTGATCCACAACTCTTCAAAGCCTGACTGACAATATGAAGTAGACTATCTTTCACATAATTCACTTTAGCCTTTGATGCATTAATATGTAAATTTTTCTCTTGGAGCTCAGAATTAGGGATGTCAATTCGATCAAATATTACAATGAGAAGCTTCAAAAGAAGAAAAAAGGAAAATGACCCTAACTTACGAAGGATACCAATTGCAGAGGAAGTGATCAAAGAATCATTCTTGGAATTGTGCGCCATTTCATCAAAAAACTGAATTAATTCACTGTAATTCTGGAGCACAGTTTTAAGTGATTTTATACGGACACACCAGCGTGTAGGACAAAATTTTGTAAGGAGAGGAAAAATATAATTTTGTAGTTCTTTGAACATAGCTAGACAATTTTATGGTTCTAATAAAGTCACAAACAAAAGTAATTCTATTCAGAAAATCTTGAACAACCAAGTTCAACCAATGAGCATTACAGTAAACAAATAATGCTTTTGAATTATCTTCTATAATTTTGGCTTGCAGACCAGCATTTTTACCTATTGAACAATTAAAAAATAAAACATTCGTTGAACAATAAAAATAATATTAAAAGGAGAATTTAATTGAGAACTTATTCATTGGAACAGTCATATTACCTTGTACATTAGCAGCACCATCATAACACTGACCCCTTAAAAAATTAGAATCTAGTTGGAGCCGAGTAAACACATAATGGACAATCGTATGTAGAGTAGTCGCAGTTATGCTCTTTGTTTCGTAGAATCTAAAAAATTCTTCTCAGATATTGAAATTTTTTTCAACAAACCGAATTGATAGAAACACCTGCTCCAGCCTTGCAATATCAGAGGTTTCATCAATCATTATGGAAAAGTATTTAACAGATTTTATATCGGAACATAGGGTATTAACCAGTGTTGGATAGAAGTTTAAGAATTTCTTCAAGTATTAAGTGATGAATCCACTTTTGTCCTGACCTATTTAACCACAATTTTAATTCAGGAATATCATTTGCACGCAGTTGCAGTAGACGTCTGAACTTTGAGTCATCATTGTGATGTGCCCTGAAAGGCAAACCTTCCTGGGCTAAAAAATTTAGAGTTTCAAAAATTTTTCCTAATGCCACCCAAGCAATTCTCATATGTTCTCATTTTTCACTTGACAGCTGAGCCATAACAGTGGTCTTTGTTAGGTTGCTCAGTCTTGTAAGAGCTTCCCTATAAAATTTTGACTTTTTGTGGCTATTAAAAATTTGTTTTGCATGATACCAGGCCTTAAATCCACCAGTTACAAAAGCTTCCTTCGATATTAAACTATGACAAAGAATCCAACTTTTTAAAGTACTTCAACATAACTTTATGAACAAAAAAAAACATCTGTCATAAACAATAAATAAAACTTGTTTGACCAGTTTGACTGCTTTTACTTAACAAAGGAAACAATAATATTCGGGTGATATCACTGATATGTCACAATACCCATACCTTTTTCACTGTACAATAATGGCATGGAAGCCAGAAATACTAGACAGCTGTAGAAAGAATATCATATGTCATGCTACATTTATCCACTAGTTTCTCTATACGCATGACAACTGAAATTGAAACTGTATTTGTTGAGGCTGTTATCATTTATCAGATGTGTTTTTACAAAAATATTTTTACCTTTTATCGTTTTTTTGTTTTTTTTTTAAATAAAATTATTTGGATTTTGGAGAATTTTTGGGTTTTTTTTTCTAGAACAATTTCATCACTTCAGTTTTAGATTTTGTAGAAAATTTCTTGAGGTGGTCAGGTGGTGCTCAGCACCACTGAAAAAATCCCAAGTGATGCTCGAGCCCATGAGCACCAGCGGTTTCGCCACCACTGGACTTGTTTCTCTGAAAGTTACCTTTCAGTTCTGCTATAGGGTTTGTAATGAATTAAATGAATGGTTCATCTTTGGACCTGTTCTGTTGAAAGTTAGTGCTCAGTTCTGCTAAACTGAGAGCTGTAATGCCTGTAATTAAGTTAGGAAGTTTTCACTAAAAGTTCTAGTTGTATACCTGTTCTGTTGAAAGTTAGTTTTCAATTCTGGTTGTACTGTGGATTCTGAGAAGTAAAAACTCAAAGAACTAAGAGTACTAAACAAGTGTGTAGATTTTGAGAGAATGTTTTCTTTCTCGACCTCTTCTTCTGAAAGTCAATTCTTAGAATTCTCTTTTAAGTTTGTACTGTCAGTTCTGAGATGTTTAGTTCTGCTTCAAGGTTTTCCTTAAAGTTTTGGTTCTGTACCTATTCTTTTGAAAGTTAGTTGTTAGTTCTCCTTCAGGGTTTTATTGTCTGTTCTGAGAAGTGAAAATTCATTAAACTGCGAGCTGTTATTAAGTTATAAAGTTTTCAAGAGAAGTTTTAGTTGTGGACCAGCTCTGTTGAAAGATAGTTCTCAGTTCTACCTTCAGGTTGTAATCTCAGTTCTGAGAAGTGAAAACTCAAAAAACTGGTAGTTGTAGGCAACTTAAGTTCGAAAGTTTTAACTTAAAATCAAGTTGGAGTTCTCATTTCAAAATTGGATATGGAACAGTCTCAAATACTGATGGGAAAAAATAAATAATTGACCAATTTTCAAACTTCCTTATGATTTTTTTCCTTTTTCAACTCGATAGTGAATATATGACTTAGTTCGGTCAGAAGGAAGGCTAATATTTGTTAGTGTTCATATAAAATTTCGATTAAAATTCAACTTAAAATTTTCATTTTTATTTTTTCGCCTAATAGACTTATTTTGTTATTCGATTCACTTTTTCTTGGTCCCAATGTGAATTTAATGAGCTGGTTCTACCGCATAATTATGTTTTTTGTTTGACAACTGTAGGATTCTTAAAATATTGTTTCCTCACGTCTGTATAGTTTTCAGTTTTTGGTCGTGATCTCCTATACCCCAGTTGTATCAACTCAGATGATTGGAGATTGTGTAGTGAAGGACACATTATTGCGTTGTGGAAGCCCTTTATGTACTTACGTACGTATATTATAGTGTGATAGGTCAGTTATTAGCAGTCGAAACTGACACAGCTGGACTTTCCTTAAATGTAAAGAAAATAACCCATGTACTC
The DNA here is from genome assembly GCA_011428145.1 of Ericerus pela. NCBI lineage: Eukaryota > Metazoa > Arthropoda > Insecta > Hemiptera > Coccidae > Ericerus > Ericerus pela. The sequence continues at coordinate 11,815 of WOFM01000997.1, forward strand.
GTTGTTACCCAAAAAATTTGGTTACCACATTATTGTAGTGGTCTGCTCGAGTCACTTGTAAAACTAACATCCAAAATAGTACATCTTCAACGTATACCATCGCATCAGTAGGCCTATTTATATTATATTGTTATCGGATATATTCCTTTTCTTTATTATACATTCAACAAAAAACGATTTTTGTATGTTCGAGCAAACTGCTAATGCTGTACTTAATTCTATAGTCAACACCAAACTTGCACGGCTTGCCACTCACAGTTTAACTTTTCATGCAATTTGGTGCTTTTAAGCCGTTCAAAAGTATGTATTTTAGATAATTGATCGTTGATGATTTTGTAAACGAATATGCATTTATGATTTTAAAAGAGTCGGTCTGATAAAAGAAAAGGAAATTTTTAATTTCGTTAAAGGCGGTCAAAGAAAAAAGAAAAAAGAAAAAAAGAGGAATTAGTCCAAACTCAAACTTCCCCAATAAATTATTAATCGTTGAAGGTAGGTGTACCTCACGAACAAATATGTTCTTTCTGAAATCTCACGTTGTTCCTCCTCAATTAATATCGAAGTGTAACGTAGGTAGCTATAGTCTTATAATATTCGGATTACGTACGTAGCACTTCTCGCATCCGCGGAATCGGGAAGTGTCCTTCTGTTTTCGACCAGGGGTTGGAAGTGAAACAGAAAATTTCACTCTATAACGATTCAATTTTCGAAAAAACTTTTAAACTCTGATATAAAACTTTGGACTTATACTCTCGATTAAATCCGTCTTTGCCAAGTTAGAAAAATAATTAACTTCAATTAAACCTTTTTTTTTTCCAAAATTTTGTTATTATAAAGCTGTGGCAGAAAAAAAAAACAATATCCAGATTGAAAAAAGATGCACTATATAATAAAAATCAAAATAATATGGACATAGCATGACAGAAAGAGAAAGGAAAACGACAACCAGACCAAAAGAAAATAGAAAAATGTGCGGATAAAAATGCAAAATACTTTTGTCCTTGAAAGAGTGAATGATTTCAAATTTTAAAGAATGTTGCTGTAGGTACTCGCTTGCTCGCTCTTTTAGTGATTCACTCCCAGTCGATCCTAATTATATCTCATAAGAGTTGATTTGAATCCTTTGATCATTTAGTAATGCATACCCAGTCGCCCTATCTCAGAAATGTTAACCAAATGTGCCATCATTCTAAAACCCTAAAGTGGACATAGGTTTGCTAAGCATGCGCAATACGTATTTTTTTGTCTGGTTCAGTCTCTAGTTGCTGTGAATTTGAAGCCATCTAAATACGTTACTGCGAATCCAGTGAAATCGAGTGAAACTCATGTCCATTTTAGGGCTTTAGGTATTACTGTTGGCATGGATTTTCGTCTTTACCAGGGTATCCATAAATAAATGATCGTGCGCTCTCTAGTAAAAAAAATAAAACTAAGATTCAATCCTTCACTCCAAATTGATCTCAATCCCTGTAATCTAACTGACGGAATTTAACAAATGAATTTTAAGGGGAATGTATCCTTATCTCAAAAGCCAGTAGTAAAAGAAAAGTAGCGAGTCTAAAACCGGTCAATTTTTTTGTATAAATGTAAATAATTTTTGAAACAAATTATTTCGAATCAGCCGTGGTTGCGTAAACTGCATCACGGAAACGTAAGTTGATGATTCGAATCCTGATAACGAAACATTTTGCTAATTTTTTTCTCAGTTATTATATCGATATTTTTCCAAGATGTTTATTTACGATCAAATTATGTGGTTCCTACATGACATACTTGTTGGGACCTTTCAGGCAGATGAAGAGGGACCCTAGTATATGATATGCCACTTTTGCGGCGATGATGGTGGGTGGATCAATATGGGTGGGATGAAGCCCCATTCCTTAGAGACCATCAAAGTGGCATGCCTTGGCCAAGGCCTCTGCATTCTTCAAAATTTTTAATTCAATTTTTGATAGAACCAATTGTTGGACATTAAGAGACACAGTTACTGAAAAGAGGCAGACATAGACACCGGACTCATGAAGCAGCGAGTAAAAGCTAATTAAAAATAAAAGTAGCGACTACTTTTCGGCCATTTTCATTTTTATTTCTGCTTACTAGTACTTAGTGACCGCTGGCAGCTAAAACTGTTTTTCATTGGATCATTGGATGGTGAATGTCGAATGATAGACAAAAATCAGTAGAATGAATCGCTAATGATATATAAGACGAAAATTTTTTTCTGGTCTGATGAATATAACAAACCAAGATTATTATTGCAAATTTACACATTTTTTATTAATCTATTTCGTGTTTGTGTTCTTGTTTCAGGTTCTTTTCCCACAGATACAAATATTTTAGCCAAACAAAAGCACTACAGTGAAGAGATGAGACGTAATATGTCGTTGGATGATTGGACACTGTACGAGAAATACTTTCTAGAATATAATGCGTACCTATGTGGCTTTGAAATACCAAAACTGAGGCAGATTAATGATAAATTTCTCTACAAGCTTTTCGAAGACGCATTATTACGCATAATACCGAGACCTCATTATTCGAATGCACCGTTTAGGTATATTTTATATCATTCTTTATTTAAAATAACTCCAACATGGATCCGTGATCAACTGATTATTCGATTCGTAAACATGCCAAAATGGAAGAATTAATGCTTCCAATTTTTTCTCAGATCGATTTTTCTTAAACAACTTTTAAATAACAATATATTCGATGTAATAAAGGTTAGATTAAATAAATAAAGTGATTCTATGTAGACACAAACAATAATTGTAAAAAATTGGAACAAAATTTGGTACACGATTCGGTGACCGACATCGCGCATTAAAAAACAAAAAAACTTCAGTACCTGCGGATTGAAACATTTAATGTGATACACATTTGTACGCACACACACGCAAGTGGGTTTAGGAGCGAGTTCTAGCACCAGAAGAGAACAAACGAAAGAGATAAAAAATAAACCACACATACACTCACCCACATTTTTATACGCTTTTATTATACTCACTCAATTTGTTGAAGTATACCGAATGGCCAACTTCAGCGCTACTTTCACGTGTTGCGACGCCCGCACACGTACACTTATATCCGTTTTTATCAGTTGTTTTTTCAATTTTCGTTCGTTTCTGTCTCGGGAAAAAAAAAGTGAGAAATTTTATTTTATTTTTCGCCGTTATTTTCTTCTTCAAATTATAAAAGCGTATTTTTTACAAACTCGTTTTTAACCTAACTTATTATTTCATCTTTCGCGCCAAAATGTGTTCTGAATCTCGTATCGTGCCGGCCACCTTCATTTTTCAACCCCGTACTGGTAATAGAAATATGTACCACATTAAAAGGGTTTTCACCGGGCTTTTTTACCAGCTACAAGCCAGCTTATAAAGAAGCGAGATTGTAAAATCTCGATTGTAAACAAGCTAGCTTTTGTTGGTTCACATTAAAGGCAGCTTCTGATAAAAACAAATTGCATACAGTATTATAGAAACGTGTTTTGCATTTTATTGCGGAATATTTCTTAGCATAATGGTCACGAATTGGCATCGTTAACTCGTATATTTGGATTTAATAAAGGATCGAAGATAGGATCGTCGACTATAGAAACGCGATTCCCCAATCTCTCCAGCACAAGCATAAATAGAAAGAACGCAATGAATAGGAAAGTGCAAACGAAAAAATATCTGCGGTATTTGTGTTTACGAAAAAACTGAAAATATTTAGATCTTTGAGTACATCTGAAACAAAAATGAACGACATTTAGGAATTTCGAAATTTATTGGTTTTATCATTGACAAGCAGATAATTAAGCTCGCTAAAATAATTTCAAGATAATAAATGTAAAACAACTACAAAATGTAGACAGGATTATAGAATGTTGCAAGGGAATAAAAGTTTGGAGATTTTGATAAGGATATCAAATTTAGTTTAGTGAAATTTCGAAAAATGAAGTCATGAACGTCATAGCATAGTTCAAAAAAAATTACAAATGCCCCAAGTTCTGATGTGAAAAGCCATTGAACATCTTCAAGAACCGGTGTTAGCCGAGTCCAGGTCATTTCACCGATTGTCTTTTCTCCAATGGACATTTCACCGAAGGAAATTAACCTAACAAACAATTAACTAATCATTAGTATTTTCATCTGATGACTATTTCATCGACTGCACATTCACAGATAGATTTTTTTACCGATTGCCTTATGTTTTGTATAATATGGTCTGCCGTATATTTGACAAAATATTAGCTCTGTTTGATAGGATTACACTAACTTACACCAACCTACACTGGTAGGAATATTCCAAAAATATTAAAGTAAAACTTGGCATAAAGTCATATAACATTCCTACATTTATGGAATCGCCGTCCCAGTGTAGGCTGGTGTAATTGGTGTAGCCCTATCAAACAGAGCTATAATATATTCTCTTTTAATACTTTTTATTTATTATTCAATCATATTTAATAAAAATTTTATTAATTATAAATAAAATCAAAATAAAAACTACTATGTGCCATACACTTTCAAATATTATCATTTTTTCATTTTGAAATTTTTGATTTTTTTGTCTTCCTTTTCCCCATTCCTATAATTCGTATATTAAATTTTATGATTTCTTTAAATATCCTAAAAAAAAAGAATTTTACAAAAAGATACCAAATTGATATAATTCAAGTTTTTAAGGCCAATTTTGAGAGTCAAAATTTTTACTTTTTCATTTCAATGTTACGGGAACCGCCATACCTTGTCTAATATAAAATACATTCGCCAGTTTCAGTAGGCGGTGAGATGGTCGTGCGGTTAAGTTCACCGCTTTTAGCTGGCGAATATTTAGATCCCAGGATTGATTCCCCGAGCCGACAAAACCTAAAAATGTTTTCATATTTTCATTAATTAAATAAAATTACTATGAGCTTTTGTTCAACTTACTAGTCACCTGGTTGACATTTACATTCAAAAAAATTAATCGAATCGGTGAAAGGACCCTTAGGTGAAATTCTTCAATAGGTGAATTAGTAGCCTGAAGGTAAAAAAGTCTGTCTGTGAATTGTACGCCAGGTGAATTTCATAAATGAAATGTCCGTCGGTGAAAAGATCGGCCCCCTTGTTAGCTAATGTGAATAAATACTCTACAATTTCTAAAAGCATTAGAAAACTGAAAAACTTTCTAAATATGATTGTCGCTACCAAGGGATGTAATTAGAATCCGATAAAATATTTTCATCAGGTAAAAACAATAACACAACTTGGCGGTTGATGAAGAAGAGAATGCAGCCGCACAAATGATCACTTCTTTAAACTAAATGATGAACGAATCTGTTAAGGTTCAAAAGTCAAAATTCCTAAAACCTTCGTGAATTTCCATTTCATAATTTTCTAAATTGGGCTATTGTTGAATTTTATTAGAGATTGAGCAGAAAAATTCAATATATTTACTTACTGACGCTCGACAATATTGCGGAATTTTCAGCCAATTAAAACGGTTTCAATAAAATAAAATGGGCATTTTTTTAAAGAATTTTTTTTTTTACTTCTTTCCAAAAAATTTACTTGTGTAGTTCAAGTTTCCAAGAAAATTTTAATAGAAATTTCAGACGAGTAGAACAGAGGAATATCCCTGCAATAGCTGAACTTCAGAGAATAATTTGTTAGCTTCTAAAACTTACGAAGGAAATGGACTAGCGAATTTTTCGCTTTCATTTTTCCGTTTGTACTTATCGTCATCGTGGTCTTCCGGAGGAAAATATAATTTCTTCTCCAGCGCATGAGTTAACCTACGCGGAACGTTATCCGGATATTTCCTGTCTGAACAAAAATAAACTAATGTAAATGTAATAAACTAAAAACTTTATTAAATTTAAATCTGAACAAAGACTAGCGAAGTGTACATACTGGTGTGATTTTCAATTCACTCACCAAAAGCACTGACGTTTTCAAACTGTTCGTTAATATGAACAATTGTTTCTTCCGATTTTTGCTCCTTAAAATTGCTACGTTCGATACTATTGTAAGAGCAATGCTCCGAAGGAAATTCCCTCCTAATTAATTGTTCCTCGGTCAACTACAATATTATAAAAATAAGTAAATAAATAAAAACGCGAGAAAATCACCATAAGATTTCATCGAGTTGAGTTTAGATCGTACCGACGGTAAGCCTAAACCAATCCGGGCCCAATTAACGGTTTCAAATTTCTTTCTCAGCACATCGGCAACAGGAGAAACTAAATTGGATGATGGGAACATCGGGGAACTGCATGAAGGACAAGTGTAGCCGGCAGGAGCCATGGTAGGCGGCAACCGTCTGGCGTAATGATTTAGACATGTCCAATGAAACACATCTGAAAAAAACAGTACATGACGAAAAAAACCAACGTATGATTATATTCTCATTTTTGAAGTATCGAAGAGTTTCAAACATGCAATAAAAGGGCAAACGACACAAAATTTAAAAAAAAAAACTTTTTAAATTCGTTGCAGTCGCGTAAAAATGCGACTTGCATGCCGTTACGTGGCTATTTTAGAATTGAAAAAGTAGTTATGACGAAATAAACAACATTTTTTATAAGAAAACAACGAATAAAATCATGTCATTTTTCGAATGAAAGTAATATTCAACCTAATGGCTCATAATATGTTAATAATTCGACCAATAACGTAATTCTAAAAACTACAACCCACCTCCCCTCCTAATATGCGACACTGATTTTAGAGCGATGAGGAAACAGCAAAATATATGTATAATTCACAAGAAATGTCCAATACTCCAGTAAATTTAATCTGAAAATCACTTGAATCTACGCAAGCATTTACATTTCATACGGGCATGCAGATGGTAGACAAATACATACGGTAGCATACTAAGCGTACACATTCTTCATCAATAAGGTTTTTTGAGCATAATTCGCAAATCGGATTGTAATCACCGTCTTGCAACCACTTTAAGTATGACAATACAACGCACTGAAAATACAATTAAGTTAGATGAAATTAAAATATACCAGCGCACAGAGCTTTCTTTCTTACCTTTGGGTGGTTAGTTACTATACAGTGTTCACAAACGTTTACTTTATGTTCGTAGCAAAACTGATTGGTAACGATTCGCTTTGGGCATTTACATAAGCCCATCTTGATACTGGATTTTTATTATTGAAGAAAACGAGCAATATCTAATAATTACAAAGATAATTATACGGTACGACGTGTTAGAGTTGCTTAATTAGGTATTTTGAATTTTAATGAATTCTTCTTAAATATAGGTCGAGAGAAGTAACTTGAGTAATAAAATAGACGCGAAAATATGAGAAGGAAATATTTAAGCAAAATCGAAGCATAGCAGCAAAACTAGTATAGTATGAAAAACCATAATGAATTGCGATTAGCAGATACTACTGATATCGAATGCAAAAGCAGAACTTACAGAACCAATGCCAACGGTGGAAATGAAATAGTACCAAAATATAGTTCGGTGAGACTTCAATATAAATTACACCAACAGGCCCCTCAACGAAATGAGAAATATTGATACTGAATATTCGAATGTAATAAAAAAATATTATGACAAAAAGATGAAAAGTAGGGACAAACGTAAACTGTCAAAAGGTTCGTTCTATTAGCCTAGTGACGTGTCCATAATTCACAAAAGCGGCGGTCACAATCGCACGAGGCATGTTTACCTTATGGGCAGTTTCCAGTGTCCAACCTATAGAAGACGGTCTACAAACACGTGTACTTCCATCTAAATATCTGATTGGAAGAAAATCTCGCCTAGTGCATTTGTTTATAAAGACTGGCGTACGAAATATAGTCAAAGCTACACATCGTATGATAATAATCGAACTTAAGTAAATCTAGAGGTACAGGTGGTGACAACGATTAGGTACAACTAGTAAGACGGGTATAATCGATGGACATTTAATCTTCATAAAATTAACAGTTGGTAATATTGAAATGAGCGCGCAGGTTTGCCACACGGAAATGTATATCAACAAGCTCACTAACCGTTAGCCTACTACTGTCGATAACGTATACTAGCACATTCAAGTTGTACAAACAAACATGACTTTTTTCTCTCGTTCATCCGAAAACGCTGAAACTCATTTCCCGCTCAAACTTTAATCTTGTTATGGAGGGAGATGGCTCATCTTCCTCAAACTTGTAAATTGTACTTTCGTTTAATGCATTATAGTATTTTAACTAACTTGTTTCTTTTCTTGGAAGTTAAACCTCACTTCAAATTGATAACATCGAAAAATAAAGGAATACCCAGGGAGTAAGAGCAATCTCGTTCATATTCAATGTACGGATCCGAGCAACTCCTCACCCAAGCTGGTAGAAATAGCAACACTCAATTGACGTTATTACTGGATGAGCATTTATCTACATTATTCTGTTGTGATTTTTAAACGAGTGTGGATTATTCATATGGTAATTTCCAGTTTCTCTCGATTTTTTTCATGCTTGCTCCAATTCCAGATAAAAATATCAATACTATGGCCACAAGGAATGAAATTAAAAGTATTGAATTGAGTGATGACGAAGACGCTGAATCTAGTAAGAGAAGCAAATCTCGACGCGTTCCTCGAGAGTGTTTGAACGTAGAATGTCAACATGGAGAGAAATATATCGACAGCGTACCATCATTTGTTCTGACATACTACCAAGTTCGAAAACGAAAAGGACTGAAAGTCTGTTGTCAGTGTTTTGATGAAGCTTGTTCGTATTTTTCGGTATGAGAATCTTATTCTGGTGAATATGTGCCTTAAATGTAAGTACGTTAATTTTGTCTTTTCATGTTCCTAAGGATTTGAAAGTTAAGTTTCTGACAGAAGAATCAATTTATCAAGTTCCTTCGTCCCGATATAAGCCTGTCCTTAATATAGATTCTGATGAAGAAGATTTATCCACTGAAGATGAAGGTATATACACTGGTTTCGATCATTGTTCAAGCGTTTCCTTTTTAATGTTTGTATTATTTTTATTTTAGAAGAGAAATTGGATGATGAAACCATGGAAATGATGAGAAAAGAACTGCCTCCGATTTTAAAAACTATGTTGACAAGTCACAATGTTTATTTTCAGATTAATGACACTTATTCTCACTTACAGGAGTCTCTTAAAAATTTGAATGGTATTTATTCGAATTTTCCAATTCTGTCATATTGTTAGAATAATAATAATGATAATGATAATGATAATAATAATAATAATAATAATTTTTATCGTTGCAGTAGAGCAACAGGAACACATTGATAAACTTCAAACATTCCAACGGGAAATAGACGATATTAGGGAGTCTATGTACGCATTCTTTCAACCGACTAGAGAGGTATTTTTTTTAGCCGATTTGCTCTTGCCTTGTGCAAGTTTTTCAAGAACTGGACGATTTATACTTGGTACAATTTGCAGTTTGACTGACATTTTAACCTTCTTAGTGTTATTTAAGGCCATTTTTGAAGCTGAGATGCTCACTGCTCAAAGCTGAATGTTCAAGTCGTGTCTGCGACAATCTCAAATACTATTGTCTGTAAATCGCTTTAAATATGCCTCAGCTCTTTTCATAAACAAATTTCCAATATTTACAAATTTGTTTTATCTACGTTTTTATTCAGATTTCATCATCTACGTTCAACTCAATTCGTTTTTTTTATCTGCCTTCATCCTTTCTACAATTTCTTCGTTACAAACGTTATTGATATTTTCTATCCTTTTCTCTATCTCCTTGAAGTTATGAATAATTTGCGTCACCCTTTTTAACCTTTTTGACCACTTTTCTCTTTCATTTGTTGCCTATCGTCTCTATTTCATTTTCTCCTATAATTGTGGCTCCTTTTTGTTTCATTCGTTTCTCTTTTTCATCTTTGTGAGTTTACATCCTGTTAATTAGTTTTTCAGAAATTGGGTCGATAATTTGTTTGAGCCTTCTGAGTGAAAAATACAGTTTTCTGTGTTCAATTCCCGAAGAAATTTTGATCTTTGTTTCAAATTTTGTTTCAGGAACTAGCGGAACTACAAATAGATGATGTTTGGAGACCAATGACTGGTACTAAATGCCAAATATTTTACGATTTTTTTTCATCAAACATTGTTGTTTTTTCTTTATCTTGATTACATTTCTTCTCTTCGAGCAGGGAGCAATATTTTGAAATCGAGATTGCAAAAAGGGCGAGCGTCTAATCCTATTGGTACCGAACACGATGACCAAAGTGATGTTAGTTCACTTTTTCTGCATTTTGAAATTTTGAAAATATTGAAAATTTGAAATTTTCTTGTGAAACAAGAATATTATGATTGTAGGTGGATGGTGCAAGTCAAGATGTCGTCGCAGTATCTGAAGAAATTTTGACGCCTCCCATTAATTTACCTCCTCCTGGCAGTCTAATAATTCGACCGAAACTAAAACCCGGAGATATAATCTATGCTATGAAACATAGTTGCAAATATGCTTGGAAAAAAGGATGCTTAATTAACATCAGTAAAGACAAAGGCGTACGTATTTTTAAGTTAGATTTTAATTTTTCTTCAAAAACTTTACAAATTGAACTAGAGAAATAAGGATCGAAAATTCAAGTAGAGGGGATGATATTTCTTACCCAGAAATCTGTTCGTCGATGTATAAGGTTTAGTCTCTGAGAGTAAAATGATCGATACCAAACAAACGTTTAATTTGATAATAAATCTCCAAGAAATATCGTAAAAAATGTTCTTGCCTCCCAGCTGCAGCGTTGCTTCAAGGATGCGTTAAAATATGCATTCTTCTACTCATTTGGGTTGTGGGTAGTCTCCTCAATGTTCGATTAATTTTGATAATATTTTTAGTGGCTTATTTCGTGGAGATGCGCACGTTATCGAGTTTCATTTATCTGATAAGAAGGAATCCTATGCTACTGCGTCTTTTTCCCTAATGGAAAGAAGTAAAAAAATGTACGCGTATAGGTAGTATTTACGCATAAACACGTACCTTACATTTTTTTTACGCATATTTGCAGTATACGTATACGTATGTGTAGAATATGAGTACAACTTATACGCCCAATATTGTGCATGACATGCATACTAACTTAATGCATTTCACGCGTATTCTGACGCATACATCTCGCTATGCATTAACATCTGTGTAGAATTACATAAAACTTGAAATTTTTCATTTATCATACGCACAATTTTATGCATCATACGCAAAATTTTATTTGTGAATACACCCAATTTTATGCGTCATATACTCAATTTTATTCGTCATATGTATAATAGGGTACTGGACATGACTCTCAGAATTACTTGAAATTAATGGGAGAGATAGTCTAAAGCCTGTGAATGAAGGTTCTGAAATTTTTTTTTGAAAAATATTAAATAGAAAGGAAGATATAAGATGTCAAAGTTGCGCTGCACCAAAAACGGTACCTCGATGTGCACCCTGTTGTTGTGATGTCATAGAATTGACGATTTTGTATTTTGCATTATCAGAGGTTGCTGGTTTCAATACATCTCATTAATACTTCATTTTTAGTATGTTTTTGGTGAAAATTTACTGAACAAAATTGACTTTAAAAAATGACTTTGAGGCAAGGGTCGGCGCAAATTTCATTTCAGGACCCAAGAAAACTTTTGGCATAGAAAGCTCAAAGTCTAAATTATCACCTAAGTAAATAAGATTCAATAAGTTTGGGTTTCCATCTGTATTTATTTTTTGTACTTCCCACTGAGGTAGAAGGTTGAAAATTGGTAGAGGGTGCTTGAGTATCACATCTAATTTTTTTTTTTGAAATCCCAAAAATAAGAAAGAGGCAGCAGATATGGCCCAAAAATTCATTTTCTTGGAACTTTCAACATATATACACTGAAATTATCCAACTCAACACAAAGGTGGTATAATATTGTTTGTTTATGCCTTAAAAAAATATTTTTTGAGGTACTGAGTTTAAATTGGAACTTAAGTTTTTTAATTTGATCAATATTTTGACCCAAAGGGACTCAAAAAAGGGCCCAATTTTGTTTTTTTTCATATTATTTTGTAATACATTATTTGTAATGTTTCTTGAGGCACCAAGTTCAAATTTGACATTATTTTATTCATTTGACTCATTTTTGACCCCCAAGGCTCAAAATGAGGGGAAATTTTGACTATTATATTTTGTAGTGTATTACATCATTGGTAATAGTTTTTTAGCTGCTGATTTTGTATTTGACGTAATTTCTTAATTTTACCCATTATGTGATCCCACAGGAGCTCTGAAAGGGGCTAATTTTGAATTTCCCTATTATATCGTGTGATACATTGTTGGTAATGTTTTTAGACTTGAAGTTTTATTTTGACATGTATTTCTTCATTCAACTCCTTTTAATCTGATCCAAAGTGGTTCAGATATAACTAGATAATTTTGACTTTTCACATTTTATTGTGTGATACATTGTTTATAATGTTTTATAAGTTTCTGAGTACAAATACAAAAATCTTATTTTTCTTACATGTAAGCTGGGCAAGTGGTTTTACTGAATTTTGTTTTCTTATTGGTCTCAAAAAACATGGGTATCCAATACCTAATAAATCACTCAATAATAAGTGAAGATATAATTACAATCCCTTTTTTGGGGCCACAGGAAGAAATAAAGTGGTTCAATATAAAAATGGATTGTAAATATAATCTCAGTGCCTCAAGAAACATTATTTATGGTTTATCACTCAATAATATTGAAGAATTTTATTTGAACCCCCTGTTTAGGGTCACAGGGGGTCAATGAGGTGTTTGATTTAAAAATAGATTGATTGTAAATCTAAACTCAGTGCCTTAAAAAGTATTATTAATGATTCTTCACTCAATAATATCTAAGCATAGTATCTCAACCACCTGTTTGGTGTGACAGAGGGCTCAATAAGGGGTTTGATCAAAAAATGGATTGCAAATCTAAACTCAGTACCTCAAAAAATATTATTAATGATATATTACTCAATAATATCTAAGGATATTATCTCAACCCCCTGTTTGGGGTCACAGGGGGTCAATGAGGGGTTTGATCAAAAAATGGATTGCAAATCTAAACTCAGTACCTCAAAAAATATTATTAATGATATATCACTCAATAATATCAAAGAATATTATCTTAACCCCCTGTTTGGGGTCACAGGGGGCCAAGGAGGGGTTCAATCTAAAAATGGATTATAAATGTAAACTCAGAGCCTCAAAAAACAATATTATCGATGTATCACTCAATAACATCCAAGAATATTATCTTAATTCCATTTTTTGGGCTACAAGGGGCTAGATGAAGGGTTAAATCTACAAATTGGTTGCAAATATGAACTCAGCCCTCAAAGTAAATAACTCCCCAGGCACCACCAAAAATTTTTTCCAATGCTGTGCTCTAATATAAAAACAAATAAGGAACAATTGTTTTTGATTTTCTTAGTTTTTATTGTTTTTCAATGTTTTTAATTTGTCTATAAATAAGGGGGTGGGGGGTGCAAGTGCACATCCTTTCATCTCCTCCTTCACAGTCACCATGAACTTTCTAAATTGATGAGTTTAACTAAACCAATGTACAAACACAGGAGAGTGAAGAATGAATGAATGAGAAACCTGTGAAAAAGGTAAAAAGTTTGCTGATGTGTCAATTCTGTGACATCACACCCACTGATCACAACGTTTTTTGACAACTCAACTTTACCATTCATTTTCTCCCATTCTATCCAACCAATTTTAATGCGGTTTTTACTGATATTTTTTATTTTTTTTAAAGAATTTGAAAATATGTTTACTGAAAATCATGTGCAGTACCTTATTAACTGAAACTGCTACTTACATTTTGACATCAGTTTACAAGAGGGTGCCATTGGGCCCCAGGGGGTTTCAAAAAGGGGCCAAAAATTATTTATGAACAATTATATGCAATAAATCATCACATATTTTTTCAGATGTGCTGATTCTATATTTGAAGACAATTGTTCTATTGGACTCTTCAGTGGAGCCCCAGTGGCCTTAAAAAGGGTGCAAAATATTATTTATGAATAATTATGTGCAGTACAATTTCACATATATTTTCATATGTGCTGATTCCAATGAAAACTTTTTTATTGGACTCCATTGGAGCCTCTGTGACATTTGAAAAGCTGTTTAGTTCCATCAAAGGTTCCATTTGTGAGGGTCAATGCAATTATCATGGGATAGAGCTTAAATTTAGGAGGTAGTTGGTTCCAAACCTATAAAATACTAGTTTTCAGTTTGATCAAATTTGATGGAATAGTTCAGCCTTGGGAGCTGATGAAAGTTTTATTGGTATTGGTAAGATTTAATTATTATGATAGAGAGCAGAAATTTTGCAAACATACTTCTCTAGCGTATATGAGCTCGCATTAATTTCATATTTTCAATTTTAGTTACTTCCTTCCCCATTCACTCCTTTCTCATTTATAGTTCTTAACTTAGCCTAGGTAGTCATGTGTGGGTTTATTCAACTCATCTTGATTAGCTGAATCTAATGTCACATCATTTATTGTTGTAGTTTAATGAAGATACAAGTTATAGGAGAAAAACCTGGGTGTAAATATGTATTCGTATTTTGTGGGGCCCCAGTACATTCAGACAGGTCTGATTTTTTGCAACCTCCTTGCATGTTGATAAGCTAATTACAATACCACAATGCTCATCATTGTAATTCAATTAGGAGGCAAGTTAATAATAAAAAATTGTTGAAACTAGTGTTTTAGTTTCATGGCCCCCAAGTCCACCGGATGGATATGATTTTGCATGAGGTTGATGTGCCTTGTCTTGGTGAGAATTTTTATATCCAGCTCAAATCTGTGGCATAATTAGGGGCTGAGATATTCCTTTTTTTCCACAGTTTTTAGAACTCATTTTTTCGTTTGAAAATGAGATTGGGTATATAATTTATATCCATTAGTGAACTTATTCTGCCTACAACATACTATTTTTTCACATTCCTTTATACGTTTTCAGTATTAGAATATATGTATGAGTAGGGTTATATTTATAATGTAGTCTTATTTACATACTCAAATTATGCATTTACAGTATAATTATATTGGATTGTATGTACAATGTACTCATTTCTATATACTCAGATTAGACATTTCCAGTATAATAAATATACATATGTTGGATTGTACATACTACATTCTTATTTCTGCATATTAAATTATGCTTTTCCAGTATAATAAATATCCATGGTTGGATATGTACAACATACTCATTCCAGCATACTCAAATTAGGTATTTCCAGTATAATAAATACGTATACCGTATACATTGGATTGTATGTACAATGTACTCACGTAATTTTATATATATATATATATTATGTACAGTGTGATTCAGATTAACATGCACCATAGGAAATTCACATTTGATGCAAGCAATATCTTTAAAGTCTTTATTGAATATACAAGTTATTTTACTTTACAAAGAAAGTGGGTCAATCAAATGTAGCTTTATAAGTCATCACAACCACTTTGATGTAGTATTCCCCAAATTATTCCTTTAATTCCATAATAATTAGTAATGTTATCAAAAACAATTGTGAGAGAACCGTTTTTTTTAGAGAGCTGACATTGTGTGGAGATATTGTCATATGTTAGGTCAAGATTCTGTGAAAATATGATCAGAATCATACATTCAGTTCTGAAGATATTACTGAAATTGTGTTAGATTATTTGATTCAAATTATATGAACTCAATCAATTCTCAGGAACCGAATGTACGATTGAGCTGAAATTTTGATGAATGATTTTGATGCGTTAATTTGTGAATCTTTGAAAATTTGGATGAAATTGTACATCGGGTTTGGGAGATATCACTGAAATTCTCCAACTAGATTAAAGTCAATAGTCATGTCATTTGAACCTCAGAGTCAAAACAGAATTTCAGCGATATCTCCCAAACCCAATGTATGATTTCATTCAAATTTTCACAGATTCTCAAGCTAACACATTTAAATGATTCATAAAATTTTGAGCTCAATTGTAAATTTTATTCTTGAGAATTGAATATTGATTTGGTTCATACAGTTTGAATCAAATAATCTGACACAATTTCAGTGATACCTTCGGAATCAAACGTACAATTTTAATCTAATTTTGACAGAATCTTGAACTAACTTATTGCAGTGTGTCTGTAAAATTTCACCTCTCTAAGAGCAATTAAGGGTGTAGGAATGTTTCTAATTTGGGAAGATACAAGTTGAAAAATCAAAAAACCGATAAATTTGAAATACCTTTTCTGCAGGGACAAAACTGGGAATGGGGGCTACTGGTAATTATAATCCTCCCTTTAAACCATTACAATTATTTTAAAAAACAGCGAGGCCTGGATAAAACTTCTAAAGGAGCTCAAAAGCCTGTTATTTTTTCCCCAAATTAAAATATTTTAAGCATAGTTATTTCAGCATTTTCAACTGCAGGCCTATATTTTTGATTTTTTTAGTGGGGCTAAGTCAGTAGAGCTCCCCTTAAGTCATGACTGCACCATTGATCCTATCTCTGGAAATTTCTAAATAATTGGAGAAGATGAAAATGTACAATTTATATGCAATGAAAGTATTTTCTAACCACTCATACATAACCTATCGTATTTTATGTAAAAAGTATGAGAGAAACATATGTTTACTCCAAAAGATCAAATTTTTGTTTTTAATTTTGATGCTCTTCTAAGGGGATCAAACCTGGCAGCATTGTGCCCAGATATTTTCTATGAGTGTGATATGATAAAAGATAATTTTCTTCTATGTTTTGCAAGAAAAGAAAAGAGGAAATGAAAATTAACAGTGAATTTGGAAGAGTAAGACACTAGTTCTCTAAAACAATTGTCTGATTTTCCTAAATAGAACTCAAAAAAAGTGTTTTCCTAAAAACGTGTCAAATTTTTGACCCAACCTGGTGAGTGGTTCTACTGAACAGTTGTCTTCTGAAGATATGAATGCTCTTGTATCACATGCCCTTCTTATCCAAATATATTCTTTTATTTGTTCTGTTTGAGATTGATACCTTCTATCTACCCATTAATTTTTCAACTTTTTCCACTTTACAGAACTAAGACAGTACCTCACTAAATTTTTAGGGTAAAATAAAATTTAACTTTTAAAAGAACTTGCTTAGAACTGAAATTATAACCTGAGTTTATCCTTTGTTTGTCATTTTGAACAAAGCTAATAGATCCAAAAAATTTTTCTTTGGTATATAATATTTCCAGCTTTATGTTAATTTTGAATGACAAATAAACATAAGCCTATACTGGTGTAAAGTATGCACAGGCATTTTGGAACAATTTTAGCCCTCATTTTCAGTTTCAGAGTATTATAAATTTTCTCTGAATCTATCCCTAAGTCTAACAACTTATTCTTTCCAATTTTTAAAATTACATGGCGTTAGAGAAATTATTCCCCTTGTAAAAGATAATAAAGATGAAAACTGACTTCATAATTTGAGATTCATTATTTCTCAAACATTTTATTCATAATTATCTGCAAATTTATGGTTACCTTCTCTATAGATTGATGACAAAACTCTAACACATTTCAAAAATAAACTCGGTAAGATTTGTAGACTGTAAGCAAACCTCAGAACCATAATTAAAGTAAAGTGCATTAACCTCAACAACCCCACATTCCCCCCCAAAAAGTGTGTCTGTACCACATCACACATGTTAGAAATGAAACCTTGCTCTTCAATAAAGAAACCCGAGGATGTAGCATCCAATAAAATGGTAAAAAATTTTCCTAAATAACTTTTTTGGGACAGTGGTCAAAATGAGTAATTATATCCAAAAATTAACTGTAAATTTGAACTCAATGCATAATTAACATTACAACAAAATTCACAATGTTTTTCAAAATGTTTATCTTAGTGGTTACTTTACTGCGACAATTTTTGGCAAAATGCACTTTTTTACCATATTTGTGGCAAGAAAATTCGTGGCGATCAGATTTTTAAAAATCACCAAATGTTTTATTAGAAGGCGAAGTTGGAATTTTAGAGGTGTTGGTGTGAATTGTGCTCATATACAAGAACAAACTTTCTGAGGTTTGATGCTTCCCAGCTTTTGCAGCATTTGTTACAGTAGCATTATAAATATCACCAATGATACATGCGACAGCTTTTTCCCCAGCAAACTCTCGTTCATTAACCAAAGCTAATTTTTCATAATAATAATGGGCAGAAGTTTCATTGGAAAACTATTTCATATTCATCATTTTAGATAAATTCTGAAAGAAGTTTTTACTTGGAGGAAATGCATTTAAAAAATTTTCTTTTTGCTCTAGCCAAATGATATTCACAGAAGGTAAGCCCTTTTACCACACTGTAGCTAAACCCTGAAGTTTGGATAGTTTAGTATGGATGGTCATTTCAGGTTACAATTAAAATTGGAAATAAGCTCATTGATCTTCGAGCACCACTAGATGATAGATTGATCTTTGTTAGCTGTATCAAACACAGACAAAGAATTGTAATTTGTGACAAGTATTTTTACATGATTTTGAGTTTAATGAAGTTATCTAGCATATTAGTTAATCTCAAAAGAGCATCATTATTCTCATACAAATAGGCAAAGTTTCAGAAGGGACGTTTTTGAGTTTGGTAATTATTGCTCCACACGTTGGCAGATTATAACTTCAGAAGAAAATTCAAAACAAATCTCAGAAAATAAATATGCTAAAGAGGCAACAATATTTGAATTCAAGCAGAACCATCATACGGTCCCAACATGTATAATCAATGATTGTAGAATGGCTGAAGCTGAAATAAGTTAAGGCTTAATTTATATCCCTATCTAGTATTAACATGTTAAAATCCACTTGAAAATCCCACTTCTGATATTATTTGTGAGGAAATTTTCAACAGAAGGGTAGAAATGATATGAGATAATCGAAGGGAAAAACATTGTACTTAATGACTATATTAATAATTATGCTTAAATTTATATGAGATTAATGAAACAAATAATTCACAGAATTTTTGAGGTTGATATGAAGGTGGGATTCATGACAGATGTCAGTATTGAAAACACCTGTAAACTGAAAATGGAGACATCTATGAACCCTACATAAACACCTACACCCACATTCTAGAAAGTTTCTTAATGTTAAGTTGGACTTAAGAACTCATTTGACCAGGTTTATCCTATACTTATACGTAGGAGTCACAGATAATATATTGCTTAAATAGAGAATCTTTATTTTTGTGTCATTCTAGAATATGGGTGCTAATTTCTTAACCTGATCTACAGTTAGTAGACACTAGCTTAATTGAAAGAATAATGAGGTAAGAGAAGAATAATGACATTTGGATATGTCTTACTCACTTGCTAGCCCCATGATGCAGTGTCTTAACTGCACTCACGTCATACTTTAGTATGGGTAAATATTGCTCTCAAAACCCACTAAGTGCTGGACTGAACAATGAGCAATATCATACCAAAGTGCCACCAACAGCTCAGAATATACATGAGTGAAGTGTGTAAAAGGGAAAGGTTAGTGCACAATGTACTCCCCACCAATATAACTTGCTGTGATAGGCCTGGTTGATGGAATTGCATTGTCACCAGAGCTAAGGAAAAATGACCTGCGAGGCTCTGCATAGCAATCCATCTATTTAGCAAGACAATTACAGATCAATTACTCATTATATATTTTTTGGGGGTACAAATGATACTTTATTACCCTCATGTTTTGTTGGTGGTATTGTTCTCCTGTACCCTCATTTGTACACACTGAAATAAATGGTTCTCTCATAGTTGTTCTCATTAACTTTAACTCTAATGGAATTAAATTGAGATTTTGGGTGTATCAATCTCATAGGGCACAGTGTTGGTGAAATGTGGAAGTAATTAGCATGGTACAAAAATTCTAGTGATAAGAGGAGGAGTGAATTACTTATCTATTCAACAATAACATTGGGTGTGAGTTAATTATAATCAATGTGGAAAATGAACTAGCTGTTTTAAATTGATTGCACCATTTCCCCAAAGAAAAATCAAGACATACGATAAAAAATTATAGAATTTTAATGCAAATGAACGGATGGGAAGGCAAACATGTACAAAATAAAAAAGTCTTCATACAAACAAAAAGTATGTTTCTTTTACTTGTCATGTACACGTATAACTGTAAATTATCCGCTGAATTCATTGACAAATTATGATTAAAAGGGAGGAAGTAATTATCACCTTAAATATGTACATAGTCTTTTTTAGAATTATCTCAAATTTTCCAGAATAATTATTCAGATCAACCCGCATAATTAGTAGGATAATCAATCATCTCACAGGTCAATCATGACATCATCCTACTCTGACCATCTCTCACCACTATTTTGTATTCATCTACTCGTGAATTCGTCATTGATCTAATTATTGTAAATAAAATATGGAATCACTTCATTTTAGAACCTTTAAACAGTCATCTTCTTTAATAACCATCTCTGGTAACTATTTTAGTTACACAGTCTCTTGTAACCAATAACTGTTAAGGGGCTCAATAGGCGAGTCTGCAACTGTTAGTATCATTTTGAGTTTATCAATCAATCATATGCAAAGCTGCAATTACATTCCTCCTCTTAAGTTAATTTTACCCTCATTTACAGACCCCTAGAAACAAAACTTTGTGCAGAAAAATCTTTAACAGTTTCAAACTTCAAAACTATTGCGCCTGCAAAAAATGTGTTAATGACCTAATTTGTAAAAAACTTTATGAGAAAACTTTTACTAACAACGAAATTTTCTGTAGGATTGACCTGGTAATGAGAGAATTATGAATTTCTCCGAATTACGTCATTTACACATTTTTCGTATGCCCAATAGTTTTGGAGTTGAAAGCTGTCAAATAATTTTTACATTAAGTTTTGTTTTTAATAGGCTATGAAAAGGGGTAAAATCAACTAAAAGGGAGAGAACTTACTTTTTTGTTTATACGAAGACGATTTTTTATTTTGTATATGTTTGCATTCCAGTCTGTCCATTTGCATTATAGGTTTATTATTTTTCTTTATTTGACTTGATTCTTCTTTGGAGAGATGGCGCAAATTAACTTTAATCGGTCCTTTTTCCACATAGATTCGAATTAACGCGCCTCAAATTGGAATTCCCTATGGTGCTTGTTAATGTAAATCACCCCGCTTACATACATACATAGGTAAATTTACAGGTAATGTGGCGGATTTTTTTTTTAACAACAGATAATGTGGCGTATTTTTTACAGTGCGATGAAAGTCCACCTCATTATCATCTCCCTTTTTGTGAAGAAAAAATGAAGATAATATCTTGCTCCTTAGAGGCTTATTGTATTAGAGAAAAACTATATAAAATCGAATACTTACCATCTTTCAAGTTGATAACCCCCCTCAGCCCGCCAATATGTTTTAAACCATATTTCACCATTGTTTTCCTTATTTTCTCACCTAAGGGTTTATCTTATAGAAAATTTTATTGATTAAACATTTTTTCATTAAATTTTCTACATATTAGGTCACCTACATATTTTTCATAAGAGAATAGTTTTCGAGTTATAAGCTGTCAAACATTTTATTGCACAAAGTTTTGTTTTTAAGGTGCTGTGAAAGTGTAACATCAACATAAGGGGTAGAAACTTTTTTATGTTTCATGATGTCCACTATTCGTCACACACACTCGTCCGTATAATACTTCCTAAAGTTTCCTGAAATAGTAATTTTTTTGATATTAACAGATATAGCTACCTAAAAGTGAAAAAGTAAACTACTTTCAATGAGAAAATATCAATTTAAGAAAAAAAAAGGAGCAAGATATTCTCCCATTCTGACATAGCTGAATGAATATGAATATACACAATTAAAAAAAATTCCCGCCACTTCACTTGTTATTTTATATAATTATATACGAATTTCAGCTAATAGTGTCGAAATTTTACTGGAGTCGTGAGACGAAAAACGAATCTGCCCTCATCACCCTTTGGTCACAATACAAGTTCAATTTTAATATGTGAATTTTCTGCGAAAAGCTACATAAAAAGGAAGAGACCGTGGTTATTGACAACCAATATCTCGCTGTTAGTCCCATGTCAGGTCGAGTAATATTTTCTACGTACCTTGTTTCATTAAAAGTACTTTAGCAAAAAAATCAATTATTTTTCAGATTCTCCACGTTTTTTATGCAGGTAGGCGTTTTTTTTTTTCAAGAAAGAATTTCGTTGACATTGTGTAGGGTTTTTTTTTTTATTCAAGAAATTCAGTCTTAATAGGGATGTTTACTGATAATCGATTGAATTTATCTTTCATCGATATTGGTCATAAGTTTTTTCCGAAAAACTGTTTTTGTTTTCTAATTTATTTTATTGTTTTAGTTCCTCGAATACCAAGTGAAAATTGATGAAAAAAATCCCAAAAAATCAATTCCATCATTCTGTCGAACTGGTAAATACGTAGCCTACGCCACTACGTGCCCTTTCAGATTCACCGTCGGAATTCGGGTCATTGCTGTTTTCAAAGATGAATCGTACACCGGGCGCGGACAGTTACAGTACTATTCTGGAATTGTAGCCGAACCACCAAAAGCAATGAATAAGTTCAGGTGCGTTATTCGTCAAGTTAAACACGATTATTGGCGTGAAAATAACGCATCTAAAGTTTGTATCACAGATATTTGATATTTTTCGACGATGGTTGCGCTCAGTACGTGCCGCACGAACAAATACGTCTAATTTGCGAATCCTCGACTAATCCTTGGGACGACATTCCGGTGGAGAACCGTGACTTCGTTAAAAATTACTTGTTCAAATACCCAGAAAGACCTATGGTAAAGCTTCAGGTCGGCAATGTTATTAAGGTTGAATTTAGAAGTTAGTATTCCTTGCTTCGTGTGTATGGGCATAGCGCGTGCGCCTTTCTTTCACTCGCAGACTTTTCAATTCCTCAGATAGATGGTTACAAGGCAAGGTCATGGAAGTGGATGGTTCGTTGGCCAAAATGTATTACTTGACACTGGAGCGCCAAGAATGGATTTACAGAGGTTCGTCTCGACTGGCTCCTCTGTTCAAAGAATTCGAGGCTGCTAGACGTCGTATGCAGACTGGTCATCGGGGTCGACTTGTGGCCGGATACTCCGGGGTAAATGTTAAGAACAGTCGATACAGAATTAGGTGTTACCGAGCAAATTTTCATTTCGTTTCGTTTCGTTTCATTGGTTGTCGCATTTTTAGGCAGATTCACCGTACGTGGAGTACACCCGTAATATTGATGGTGAAGAAGCTGATGGTAATAATTTCTTTTTTTAGAAACGGTGTTTTATTTTTTATCGAATCCTTATGTGTTGTTTCGCTGTTCCGCAGACGACAATGTTCCCACTCGTGCGGTCGCTCGAAAAAGCTCGTCCAGTTCAAATCGATCGCAAAAAGTTGAAAAGCCAGCAAAATGGATTCCGGTTGCCATTCCTGGACGAAAGTTCGTACGTAATATTTTTTATTTGAGTTAGATCGCGTGAGAATGATCGTTAAAGAATATGATCTAGATAATCCATCATCTGTCATCTAACAGTCATCAATGTTTAAGGACAAGAGTTCAACGGAACTGTGTACTTTTCTTCTGTGCGTTTTGAATGTCTGTAACAGTTCTATATGCCAACGGTAATATTGTAAAATTTGGGTACTTTTTCAGTTTTCAAATGGAAAAAAATCAAAAATATTCCGAACGTAATATCATAATTTGTCTTTTAATGGAGGGCTTGTAAAATTCATTTTTTATTCATCTTAGTAAACTAGGACGCGTTCAATTAAAGATCTTGATTTTATTTATAGTTGCTGAAATTCTCTAAAAATCTTGATGTATAAACTTTTTGCTAATCTGTATTTCATGTTCTTAGGAAAGGAAACTCGACAGCACAATGGAGCCAAAACAGTTCATCGCACATCAGTGTGGTCCTTCATGCGTGCAGTGGACAGGTTACGAATTTTCGAAAGCAAAAGGAATTGGTCCTCTAGCCATTCCATTACATTTCGGATTCCGTAGGTATTTACCGTTTTCCCCAGTTTTTTTATATTTTTTGTTATATGCCTTTATTTAACTCCGTTTGGGAACAGAATTGAGACTTTGTTTTTGGTTCGTATGTGGATAGCACAGAGTATTAAATATAATAGAGCACGGATACGAGACGAAAAATGGTACCACTTTTGAGACGAAGTTTCCCCCACTCCTAAGGATCGGTACAATTTTCGTCTCATTTCAATCAATGAAATTCGGTTTGATATGGTTTCTGAATGATCAGTCATATGTATTCGTTCATTTAATTCAATTATTTGAAGAAGAAAAAAAATTCGTATATTTTGTTAAGAATTCGGGCGAAAAAATTTAAGTTTGGTACCGAAAAGATGGGGACAGCTCTTCAAAAGTGGTGCCATTTTTCGCAGTAACGTTTAGATGAGCATACGTCCTCCATTATATTTAATATTCTGTCGTGGATAGATCCATGAATAGTTACCGAGTTTGCTGCTAGAGCATTACTAAAGCGCTAGAATCGCAACTGCGGGGGTTAGGTTACGTGTTTCTATGTGAGTGCAATAAATTTCCCAAGTTTCACTTCTCACTTTTTACACTTGTATGAAAACATTTATTATTATTTATTATTATTTATTATTATTTGTTATTATTTGTTATTATTATTATTATTATTATTTATTATTATTATTATTTATTATTATTTATTATTATTTATTTTTATTTATTATTATTTATTTTTATTTATTATTATTTATTATTATTATTATTATTATTATTATTATTATTATTATTATTATTATTATTATTATTATTAATTATTAATTCTTTTATTTGACTCACTAGTGTAAAGCAAAATTTGGAATTTATGGGTGCTATCTGGATAGCATTCTCACTGGAGAACAAAAGTATACTACTGGGGCAGACCACCGTGTTTATTTAGCGTTGCGGTCATTATACTTTACTAATAGTAATTTGTTTTTGCTTGACGAAAGTTTTATAAAATAAGGAGTCCCTTTTGATCCACATTTTTACATTCGTACTGTGTGTAACTCTTCCTCAATTTTCGCTTTCCTAACGAGTTCTTTCTCAAATTATGTTTTTCTGAAGTTTAATTTTTAGTCCATAGAATCGTGACTGTAAAACAGTGGCGCCGACTTGGTAAAATTATGGGGTAACGGGGGCTGAAGACAAAATGTGAAAATCTTGATCCACATTTAACTCAGACAACGTATTTTTAAACATTTAGCATGAAAAAGCGTAAAATTCAAAAAATTTTCGGGGGACTGCTCCCTTATAAAAGGGTAAGTATAGTTTATCTTATTTTTTCTTTATTATTTTGAAATTTTTTGTAAAAATTATTAATTGATCGATTTCGTTAAAATGTTGGGATATTAATTTTCAATTTACTTACCTTCAGTTTTGTCAGTGTTGTTGCCCATAAGTGGATCCACTGGAGGAGGAGGGTGCAATTACCTGGGTGTTTTTTTTTTTTTTAGTTGTACAACTATTCAAAATGAAGGGGAAAGGCTATGCCTGATTAAGCTGGAAGTATGCCTTCAATCAATTTGGCTGATTTTTCACTCGGTGGTTGCTTTCACCTTTTGAGAGTAACATTAAATTCTGCCATACGTGGAATTCAAAATGTTCGTTCCTGTTGAAAAATATGTTTTTGATTTTTGAAGAAAAAAAATTTTCTGAAAAACTGCTGTTACAAATTACATTAAATTGGGGTATTTTATTACGTATGTTACATTTGTATACCGTAGTAGGGTTATTCTCCTTATTTCTTAACCTGAAACTAACAATGAAACATCGATATAAATATGGAGCAAACTGGGTGTAGCGTTATTTTTTTTATACATACCTCCTTTTGCGTTGAGTCAATTTCTTGGTGAAATTTTGATCGGATGGTTCCGAAATCTGAAACACATATTCGGATCCACCTACGGAAAAACCCTATTGTTTTTAGTCCGGATCGGGCGCATAGTCTGTAGGTCAGTTTGTATGAACTTTTTATTGAACAGCGTACGGGTCACAATTTTCAATCGTTAGGCCTAAAATTTAGTGTACATGGTCAAGGACGTTGCATTTTTGGCAGATTAGTGACTCTAAATCGAATAATTTTCAAATTAAATTCACAAAATTTGGTACAGGTATTGATTTGAAGTATATCTAACATGATTCCAAATTTGATTCGCTGTTGGAGTTGCTAATTTTTCATGTTATCTCAATAAAAGTTACAATTCCCTTCCAAAAGTCACGAAATTTGGTACAAGGAGTACCTTCCATACAAGGACCAAACCTACCAATTGCTTTTTTGATTGGTCAATTTGTTCTCAACTTATTAGCTTTTCAGTCTGATTTTCCCTCTTTCACCCTTCTGATAATAGTCTTGAATAATTTATTTTCTAGGCTTCATTAAGAAAAACAATCATTGTAACCTAAAAACAACCAGATCTCAGCAAAAGGTCGATTTTCGACCTCCTACATTCATCCGTTCACTAGATTTGAACATGAACGCTAAAATCTCCGCTAATATTTTCGTAACGAGCACGTAGGCAACTGCACTGTACTTCGTTTTGCAATGTGGGAAATTTGTTTCGCATATAATTAAATTTTTTTTTTTTTATGTATGATTCTGGTCTGTGCAGGAAAGAGCATAATCGATTCATTTCCTAAACTCGTGCTAGTTTCAACTTAAAATAATTTTTCATTTCACAAAAAAATAATGATTTTTGACACAAAAATGAAAAATTTATTCATAAATTTTTTAAAAACATGATACTGAATTATTATATTTTATAGCATGCATCGTATGTGTGTGATATTGGTAATTTTTTGCAAAAAATATAAATATTTTATGTATTACTTTATCAGAAGTATTTAGGTGATAGAGGTGATTTTTAAACAAAGAAAATCTACTTTTTCTTGCAAAGTCTGAATAGCAAGTTTTTTTTTTTTTTTTTTTTTTTGGTTCTGAACACTTACCATAAATTTTTATGCCAAGTGAAAAACGGATCGGAGTTGAAGTTTCATTACAAAGTCGACTTGGTAATTTTAATTTTTTTTTTTTTTTTTACGTACCGAAACTTGATGTGAAGTAAGAAATTATCCTGATCCAAGTAAATTCCTCTATTCTTTGGAAAAAGGTGTTTATTTAAAATTTTGGAAGGTATTGAAACAAAAACGCCACGCTGTTGTTTTATGCGGATAGCAAGAAATATTTCTCTTTGTGTACATTGAGACAAAGATGAGTAATCGGGGATCCCAGTAAGGAGATTAATCTAAAAAACTATGGAAATTCCCCCTTTATGAAATTTTGGATACCCTTTTGTAGTTGCCTTGTCGACAAGAATAAGTAAGTGCGAGCTAGAATTTTTGTTATAAATTTTTGTATATATGAATTTCAGGATTATTTGTTACTTCAGTGGGGGCAAACGAAACGTTGTGTATAAAGCACCGTGCGGTCGATCACTTCGTAATATGGACGAAGTTCACATGTACTTGCGAATTACAAAATCGAGTATGACTGTAGACTTCTTCGATTTCGATTACTGGGTCAATGTTTTAAGTGAATTTACCATCGATCGTTATAATTATAACATCGAAGTAAGTGTTATTTGCGTCGATTTGAACTGAATTCATTTCACCCTCATTCATTCGAACGTAAATTACTTTGTGATTATAGGATATTAGTAATAACAAAGAACAAGTTCCTATTAGTTGTGTGAATTACGTTGATCACGATTTACCCAACTGCACAAGTTATTTAACCGAACGAGAACCTCGAGAAAATGTCGGTTTAAATCTTGATCCCGATTTCTTGTGTGGATGTGATTGCACCGATGACTGTCAAGTAAGTATTCCTGATAAAACTCAAATGCTTGGAATATTTCAAGGAATCAGATTTTTGGTTGTACGTGACTTCAGAAAACTTCCTATAGCACCCTTATCTGATTATGAGTTGTACTGACAACTTCCACTTCAAACATATGGCGCTTATTAAAACGGAGTTTGACCGAGTTGTACCAACTTTTAAACTGTGAAATTGACTGGGTTTAACTTCATTTTACCATTCATTGTTATTGTTAAACGCAGCTGATTCACCAGTTTAAAATGTGCTACTAGCAGGCCTAAGGGTATAAAAAAATTGGATTCGAAAATCAAGTTTATCTTTAGCCACTTTCTGTATGAGAATTATGGCGACGGCGAAAACTTTGAAAGTGTGTTAATAGAAAAATGCCTGCGTTGTGCAGTCTTTCTACTTTTATTCGATCGAAAAACAATAACATCGAATTTTTCTCCCCAGCCGAGTGTTACCAATGTATCGCCTCTGAAGACATGAACTTATGACATCGTTATAAAGTAAACTCAATTCTCGGTATTTTTGTAGCCATTTGAAATAATTCTACTATAAAGGATGTTTTAGGTCGGATAACACCTTTTATTCTCCCGATGCGAATAAAAATATTCCATTTCAAGCAAAACCGTTGATAATTCGAATTTTGTACTTTCAAATTAGAGGCTGCGTTTCCCTTTCCTTCTTCTTCATGTCTTTCTTATGGTCTGTCTTGTAATTGTACGTCCTTTTCGTACACTTGTTCATGCTCCCTCTTGTCAGGGTTTTTTTTTTTTTTTTCTTAACCGGGGTATTCTGTTATTGCGCGAGTCCCCTCCTTTAATCGGTCTTTTTCGAATTATTTGAGGAATCGTTGATACATAATCAATAAATAGATTAATAAAATCTGCAAAATTTTCGATGATGTATCAGCTTATACTATCTCAAAATTACGATTATAAAAATACAATACTTTTCTCTCCCTTTCGTCATTACTAGATCTATTACAGGTGCTAAAAAATTTAACTAATGAAATCCAAACGAAAACTCTAACTGCTTTATTTTTGATTGCTTTATCCTTGTGTCAATACCATCAATTTTAGACATTCTGAAAATACCAACAGAGTGCATTCTTTCAGCTGGACAAAGGCCTTGTAGATGCTTGAACCTGATAACTTGCTCATCTGTTTATCTGGTTAAAAAAACTTGCAACAAATAAAGACGCCATGCTTATTGGAAACAGTTTCTTTATTATTTTATCATTCATAAGTTCGCCGTTTCTCTTCATTTTTTATACGCTTTTATTCTACTTACTCAATTTGTTGAAGTACATCTGATGATCAACTTCAGCGCTGCCTTCATATGTTGGGACATACGCACACATACACTTATATCCGTTTTTATCAGTTTTTTTTTTTAAATTTCTGTTTTGTTTCTGTCTCCGAAAAAAAAGTGAGAAATTTTATTTTCTTTTTCGCCGATATTTTCTTCTTCAAATTATAAAAGCGTATTTTTTACAAACTCGTTTTTAACCTAACTTATTATTTATTTAATTTTTTATCGTGGCTATAAATTATAAAAGAACAAGAAGGAGCCCTTCTCGTTGTAATTTATTAAAATTTTCATTTTATTACACTCCTAGATAGGTTACTGATTTATGGTTAATGTATGCGTAGAAAAAAAATGGTCCCGGGACACAACTCGCTTATTTTCTATCTCCATAACATTAAATTCAGCGTCAAATTCCTCAAAGTGTGGGTAAAATTTTTGGTTGATCTTGACTTGTTTATTGTATTTAAAAATTAATAATTATAATAAACTTCCGGATAATTATGTAGTTCACTGTCACTTATGGTATATGAGTAGAAGAAAACGGTCCCGCAAAGCAGATCGCCTTTTCATTCCATTTCAGAACCATGTCAACTGTTGTTTCTGCTTGAGTATTTATTGCACTTGAATTAGTTTTTTCTTGTATCGCAGGACCGGGAGAAATGCTCTTGTTGGCAAATGACAATCGAAGGTCAAAAATTAATACCGAATAACTTTGTCGATCCGAATGTTGGTTATCATTATCGTAGGCTGCCTGAAAGAGTACTCACCGGCATCTACGAATGCAATCAAAAGTATAGAATATTCGTCTTCGTTTTTCGTTCTTCGTTCGTATTATATTTGGAACCAAATTATTGAGGTCGACTTCTTCATTTTCAGTTGTAAATGTTCGAAAGTGTCCTGTTTGAATCGAGTCGTACAATATCCGCTTTCACAAAAGTTGCAGCTCTTCAAAACAGAAATGAAAGGTTGGGGTATTCGGTCTCTTACCGATATTCCGCAAGGGGCATTCATTTGCGTTTATGCGGGTCATTTGCTCACCGAACAAGAAGCTAATGAAGTACTACAGCGCATACAAAAACAGTGAATTTTGCTTTCATGTTTTTTTCCGAAGTAATTAATTTTTTTTTATTTTTTTCTTGAATTTCAGGAAGGTAAAACTTATGGTGATGAATATCTCGCTGAGTTGGATTACATCGAAGTAATTGAGCGAACTAAGCAGGATTATGAAAGTGATGTACCCGAGGACCTTGAAGAAGATTTGAACGAAAGTGGGTTTCGAACCATTACCAGTTGATGCGAGAAAATATTGTCTTAATTTTAAAATTGTGGTCGCCTTTTATAGTTCGGTCGCAACCTGGTGAAAAAGATAGTAGCTACCACGCATTGGATTCGCCATCATCATCATCATCATCGAGTGATGATCTTGTAGGCGAAATACCTTTGCCAAAAAAAGAAGATTTAAGGTAACCACAAATTTCATGGTCTTGGATTATCGGAGAAATAGATTGTATGTATTTGTATGTTTTCAGATACAAATTACGCGAGAGAAAAGTGAAACAACCTCCAGGTTTATATTTGTCTCATTCCAACCGCAATATTATATCGCTAAATACTGTTGTTCGATAAATTGTAACCGTTCTTATTTCAGCTCCCCCTCCGCCAATTCCTGAGGATATAAAGAAGAAAAAAGAAAAGAAAGAATTCACGTCGATTCGTAAGTACTACGGAGAAAATGAAAGTGACGTCTACATAATGGATGCGAAAGGAAGTGGTAACATTGGACGCTATCTAAATGTAAGGTTTAGCTAAAATGCAATCAATGATTTATTAGCACTATTTTACTCGCGTCCTGGGAGACCACTAGCAAGCGAAGACCATTTTATCTATCCCACTGCAAGTCTACACATTTTGGCAAAAATAATCGTCTGTTCGGAATTCTGCGTTTTTTTTTTTTTTTTTTTTTTTTTTTTTTTTTTTTTTTTTTTTGTAAAGTTTTTTCTCTTTTCTAGAACCAATGATTTCTCGGTTAAATGAACAATTATTAGCTCCTTTTCCCTGTCGACATAAATTTTAATTTGCAACATTGAGAATAAAGTGTTTATATGAAACTCAAAACGAGCAAAAACAAAGCTAATCGGACACTCAACGATGGTATACATACGCACACAATAGGACATCGAGTTTTTCGATGCCTAAAGCTCGTAACCCTGACCGAAAACTAAGATGTTTAGGCAGTAAAAAAAAAAAAAGAAGAAAAAAAGCGCCATTTATTTGAAGATAGTGTATGATATATATATATATATATACACTTTAATTAATAATTACTTATTCTCTTAATACTGTTGCTGTCTACATAATATATCTATTCCTTACATTCAACCGATGAAACCAGTAAATTATTTGTAATTTTATCTGATTGTGCAATTGTATTGCTGTGACAGACGAGAGGAATCAATTAACTTCGTGGCCCAGTGGTTGAATTGGTTGAGTATCAGGTTAACATTTTAGATATATGGGTTCGAATCAAGTCATTTTGAAATTTTTGATGTGTTAACATCTTAGTGCTCGGTGTCTACGGTAGGGGCTAAACGAGAATTACAGTTGTCAGATTCCCGTAACTGTAACTCTTACAATCGTAACTCTCATTTATGTGCATTACATAACATGTGGACAACTCTATTATTACGTTTACACGTCAATCCTTCATGAGTAAACTCCCAGCAGAACTAACGCCTTTTTGTTTTCTTGTATACGGTGAACTGATCTTTATTTTTTTTGGCCGGATTTTTCACTATACAATGTGTACAATGATAAAAAATAAACATAAATAAATAAAAGACCAAAATAAGACAACGAAGGCTTATACATATTTTACAACAAAAAATAGGGGAGTCGGGCAGCCCTTTATTTTCCCTCTTTATCAGTTGTATGCGAGGAATGGATATGTGCCAGCTGTCTACTCCATCCATAATTATACATCCTGGATCATGTACCGCTTCGCTGATATATGTATGCGTAATTATGCATGATGGAGGCGATACAACGGTGATTTTGGTGTTTTACTTATGGGTGGTACAAACCCGATTCTATTCGAAAAATATGCGTTCATTCTCGCTCAAATATTTGGTTGTCACGTGTTGCGGGTGGTGGATTTACCTTCTTAAATTGAATAGGTGTACGCGATTTTAGGAAGATATTTCATCGAACAATGCAGTTTATGTTGAAGTTGTCCAACTTTAGTGTACCCAGTTACTTTCGAGTTGTTCCTCAAGTTGTTGAGGTTAAAAAACTTCGTAGTCACGAATAATTATATCTGTCCCATTTTTTGTATTTATTTTAGCATTCTTGTATGCCCAATGTATTCGTTCAAAACGTTTTTGTCGATACTCATGATTTACGTTTTCCCTGGGTAAGTAAATTAAAATGAAATGAAGTCCCTCGAATACGTTGTAAAAGAAATTAAAAATCCTAACGAGAGTTTGTGATACAGGTTGCATTTTTTGCCCAAACGTACATCATTGCCGGCACTGAACTCACCTGGGATTATAATTACGATATCGGTAGTGTGGAGGGTAAAGTAAAATTTTGTTATTGTTTGTCTTCAAAATGCCGGGGCAGATTATTGTAACACACTGTATAAATAAAAATTTTTCATTTCGCTAAACATCAGTTTATTTTTTGCAACATTTCTTTTCACACTAATGGAGTAATAAATTTATATTAAGGAACGCTTATATAACATTTTCAGATGAAGTTTTCTGCACAGCTCTTTCGCCTCGTTCGAGAGCATCTCTTAAATTTTTTTCTTGCGCTTCTCGAAGACTCATGAACTCGACGTTATCCTCGTAAACTCGTGGTCCACGTACGTTTCTCCATTCGTGGTTCCTATTCGCCTACACACGTAAATTCACGATTTAATTACCATCGAGTTTGAACGGAATCATCCCTTCGCGATATTATTCATCATCCCATAAACATATGACGCTTCACGAAGTGTTTCGTAAGAGAATGTACGATTCGCGAGTCTTCATTTTTACGATAAAATTTTTCTGAAAAGTGAAGTAGAAGGATGGAAAATTGATTTCCTATTCTTTTTTTTCGAAGAAGTTTTTCAAAATAAATTACTAATTATTATACAAAAACGTATGCCAACTTGGCACGATTTCTGCATGTCAAAACATCCGATACCTCACCGTGCCTCACACATAATTTAATCGTATATAAATACAAGATATTTTAACATTGTTAGAAAGACCGGTGAATGTGAAGCTAAAGACAGATGACGACAGCAAAAATATCGGTACTAAAATGGTAACTTTCTGTTCGAGTGAATGTTGACTAATCCAAATGTTCTTGAAAACTCGTAAACTTTCGGAATTAAAATACGGTCGGGAATGTCAATAATATCAGTAGTACAAAATATGACGTCGTCATCGGCACTTGAAACATAATTTGCAATCATCGTCATTCAAAAATGGTTCTTCTGATCACAGATAGACGGATGATGCATGATAAATCGGAATAAAATACCAACCTCGGAAATTTTTTGAAGTTCCACACGCAAATCGATTTTATCAATTCCATACTCTTCCAATAATTTTCTGTCCAATTTGCTTCGCTTAGCGTCATACCTGTTATATACGCAAAACAGCTATCAAGTGTCAAGTGGAAGAAATTACTACACAAAAGACGAAATTTTAAATTTTTTGTTACTTGATCTTTTGGAAATCAACCGTGAGGAAGGAACCACCAATAACTAGGGTAAGAAAGGGAAGACCAAATCTCATAAAGTGGGACTTCTTCCATTTCTTCCATGTTTCATTCCATGAACTCATTTAGGAGCTAACGTGATATGAACAACAAATACTTCATGAAAATTCAGTTGAAAAGTTCTACATTAATTCCAGCGAAACTCGAAACATCTTATTACATACTAGACAACATTAGGTGTGTTGAAATGTGAAAATATCGAAAATGATAAAGATATTTGTTGTTCTACACCTTCGAGGATATACTTATGATGGAGACGGCAGGGAACAGTTTTAACATGAATTGAGTATCCAGACTATAGATACCGCGTGCTGGCGTACAAAGTACCCTGGACTGAATACCCCAACCAATCAGAATCAAAAATCGGTATAAAAGTGAGGTACTTTGTACGTCAGTGTTTATAAACAAAAGCACGTTGCAAGATTTTCTTCCAATCAGATATTTAGTTAGAAGTACAGTGTTTTTAGAAGCCCTTTCTATATGCAGGACACCAAAACTGCCTGTCATCTCCATCATATATATATATATATATCCACGAAGTTCTACACTCTCATTCTACTTGCTTCTAACATTTAGCGCTTCTACATTTGTTCATATTTACTAACACATTCAGCACATCACTTTTATCTCTCAAACTACACGAACACTAACATGCTTTTCTCACTTGAACTCTTTTTGTGCAGTAAAGGGAGATTGTTCATCTTCCTCATACTTATTTCAGACTTGTATATAATTTGTGCCTTTTAATGTATTATAGTATTTCAAACTATCTTGTCATTTTTTCCTCGGAAGTCAACCCACTTCAATATTTTTGATTTTCAGCTCCATCTATAACGTTGAGCCATGTACTCATGTGATGATGCTGAAATTTCCCCAACATAATTCTGCAGGGTTGAACACTTTCTAAGTCAATTTAACACATGAAGTGAGGTTGAAATCCAAGGAAAAGAACAAGTTAGTTAGAGATACTTTAATGCAATGATCGAAAGTACAAATTACAAGTTTGAGGAAGATGAACGATCTCCCTCCATTACGAGATTAAAGTTTGAGTGGGAAATGAGTTTCAGCGTTCTCGGGTGAACGAATGAAAAAAGTCGTGTTTGTTTGCACAACCTGAATAGTGTTAGTTTATGTTATCGAAAGTAGTTGCGCTAAGTGTTAGTAAGCGAGTGCAGGTGAAGTGTAGAACAACACCCCCCAAAGTCCAACAAAACGAGCGAACATGATTTATCGCGAGAACGAAAATTTTGAATTACAATATTATTACACATTTATGTTCATTTCCCAAACAAAAATAAATAAAACAAATTACATAAAATTAAATTAATAATGAATAATGACTAGATTACAACACATATTTCGATGTATTTTCGAAATTATTTATTGACATATTGTATTGCGTTAACGGATTTCAATTCGGATATTTTTTTTGATCTTTCATGTTGTTTGAGAAAAATTTTGTTCAATTTTGTTTAGTACTTGTTGAATAAGGGTGTTCTGAAATGTGATAAACTAATATCAACTAAACGTGTGAAATCATGTCGATGATTTGTATTCAAATCGCTGTTCATTCAAAAGCTGAATTTGCAGAGATGACAATGAATACCTACACGAAAATAAATTTTGTTTCAACAAGTATTTTTTGGCCTAAAGAATATAATATATTATTAATTTTTTTTGAACATGTGATTTTTCTTTTTCTCGAACATTATATTTTCATGTACTATATTACAAAAAATGTGATTATTGTATTCAGTGATTTGTGACTTGCCATATTATTAACTTTGAATATTTGTATTCCTTCCCCTTTTGAAATAAATGATTTTCCCAATTAATTATTATGAATTCGAGAAATTTTATTGTGAGAGATTTGATGTTGTTAATATTTTGTGGACTAGGTTTCTAAATTTTTGTTTGTCGAGACTTTTTGTTAGCATATCTGCTAATGGTGAATTTGTACCTACAGTTTTGAATTAAATTTCTTTATCTTCTACCGATTGTGTAATGGCATAACATTTTATCATTAAGGCTCTTGCTCATTTTTGAGCTCCTCCCGACATTATTCTGAGGGCTGATATATTATCTTCAAATATTCTTACAGGGTCATTTTCCTCAAATATTTCTTTTTGTAAAAGGAATGTAACTTGTATATCGTCCAAAGCATCAAATACCGCAATTATTTCAGCAGCAGTTGAGCTTGTAGCTACGATTGTTTGTCTTCTTACATTCCAATTAATTAAGTCCCCATTTAAATATATTAAGAATCCTGATATAGATTTTCCTAAATTTAAATTCGATATTTTAATTTCATGATCTTTTACATCTGGGGCGTAAGATGCATCAACGAAAGAGTGTATGCCTTTACTATCCGATGTGAATTTAATTGAGAATTCTTTTGTCGTGTTTACATATTTGAATATTCGTCTCACTTGATTTTTTAATTTTGAATTTGATTTCGTTTGGAACCTCGAGAAAAAATTTACTGCAAACGAAATATCTGGTCTTGTTATTCTAGCCAGATATAATAGGGCTCCAATCATTGAACGATATTCCGTATCATCTGTGCAATTTTCATCTTCTTCAATTTTGGGTCTATTCTTTGTTCATTTTTATTTTTAGATTTAGTTGCACTCTGCTGTCGAACTTCTAATGGAATATGCCTATAAACTAATGATCCGAAAATTTTTAAATTATCCAAATTAGGTTTTTTGCCAAAAAAAATTTCGTATGGAGTTTTGTATTCTGAATTTACTCTTGTTGGTGATCCATTTATTAAATATGCAACTGTAGCTATTGCATGTGCCCAATACTTAATATCTTGATAACCATCGATTAGTAAACTTCTTACTCTTTTCATCAAAGTTTAATTTTGACGTTCAGCAATTCCATTTAATTCTGGCGAGTAAGGAACTACATTTTCATTTTGTACTCCATTTTCTTCACAAAATTTAACTAATTTTTGATCCGTGTATTCCTTTGCATTATCACATCTTATTTGACTTATGGGTGTTTCGGGGAATTTGTTTTTCATTGATTGAAAAATATTTTTGAATTCAGTAAATACCTGACTTTTATTCGATATTGGTATCACAAAGGTGTATTTGCTATAGTTGTCAATGAATGTTAATATATATTTTTGATTGGCTATTGTGGGTGTGAATGGTCCCATGATATCGGAGGATATAATTTCCAGTCTCCTTTGGGGTTTATTTCTAACATTATTATGACCTAGACGTTAGCTATTGGCTATTTTACAGATTTTGCAATTGATGAAATCATCATCTTTAAAATTAATTGTTTTTGGAATTCCAACTGTAACTTTATGTAAATATCTCATGTATTTTCCATTTAAATGGCCTAATCGTCTATGCCAAATCATTTTTTTATGATTATTTGTATTATTTTGGATTATTTTTAACGAATTGTCTGAAATATTATTTTTTTTTTATTATTATTATTTTCTGTTGTAATATTATTATTTTCATTATTCTCTTCTAAATTATTATTATTATTAATGGGTTCTTCTTCCTCTTCTTCTATTTCTAATTTGACAGAAAGGGAATCCCATTCGTCGTCATCTTGATTTTGAGTGACGGGCATACATTTTTTTGGTATATTTATGTAATTGTAATTTACCTGAAAGACACCATCAATTTTATAAGATGTAAATAAAATGTCTCCTGTTTCTATGAAATATGTTTGTATTTTTTCTTTTACCTGGTCCATATGTAAAATTCCAGATTCTGTTACTTTAATTCCAGACATAATATCTAATGACAGATCTGGTACATAATGGACTTCTAATAACTCAATTGCTGTTTGAATTTTGTTTTCATTTTCTACTAATATTCTCATGTTTCCCATATGTGTAGCATATAAATACGTGTCTTTAAGTGCACACTGTAGTTTTACTGGAATTTTAAATTTTGTTACATTAATTAATTTTTCTATATTTGATGTGAGATGG
This sequence comes from Ericerus pela, assembly GCA_011428145.1. NCBI lineage: Eukaryota > Metazoa > Arthropoda > Insecta > Hemiptera > Coccidae > Ericerus > Ericerus pela. The sequence goes on from WOFM01000997.1 coordinate 49,677, forward strand.
ACTTCCACCCCCCCCCCCATCAACTAACATTTTTTTTTTAGGTGTATATAATTTTCATTTTTTGTATTATCTTTAATTAATTTTTTTAAGAGCCAATCTTCATTATTGTTGTATTTTTTGACCATGTATGATAATTTTATTGGTCTTTCTTCTTCTTTTTTATCTTTATTTTTCAGTTTTTCTTTATTTTGTTCTTTATTTTCTGGTTTATAATCAGGGAATTTATTTTTATAATGTCCCATTTGGTTACATATGAAACATCTTTCTTCTTTATTATTTTTTCTAGGTGACTGATCATTATTTCTGTAATTATTTTGGTTTTTATTATAATTATTTTGATTATTTTGATTATTATTTTCATTTCTCGGATTATTATTTCTATAATTATTATTATTTCCATTATTGTTTCCATTTGTATTATTATTTTGTCTATAATTATTATTTCTATTCCATCTATTGTCTTTATTATTATTATAATTTGTATTATTATTTTTAAATTTATTCCCATTATTATCAAATTTTTTGTTAGACGATTGGTATTGTAATTTAATTTGTTTATCTCTCATTTTTTGATCACCGTCTTCTTTTAATATTTGTTTGAATACTTCTAGATTTTTTCTATTTTCAGAGAGGTTATCAAATTGCATTTTTGCAATGGTTTGTTCGTATCCTAATGCAAATTGAAGGTTTTCCAATTCCTCTTCTTCAGATACCTCCTTCCCTGCATCACAAACTTCTTGTACTAATATGTCCCATTTATTTAAAAAACCTCTTATATTGCCACCTGGTGTAAATCGAAAAGCAGTCCATTTTGATTTTGCCATATTTGCGACTATTTTGGTTTTAGAACTGGAAGTTTTATCTAATTTTTCAAAAATTTGATCCACTGTTTTACATTCCCTAATTTGTTTTAATACATTATATGTCATTTGTTCCATAATGAATGCTTTTGCACATTCTTGTTTTTTAAAGTATGCTTTAGCAGAATTTGAAGATGGTCTGTATTGTAGATGATCCATATTTTCAATATAAATTTTTAGTTCAGGGTGTGGTCCAAAAACATCCCAATATTCCAAACCCCTTACTAAAGCTATTATCATACGTTTCCAGTCCAAGTAATATTGACCATCAAATATTTTTCCACTTGGACCTTGTATCGGACGTATGGTTTCATCAGCTGGCATGACATAATGTACTTGAGGGTGTGTACTCCCAGATCCTGATCCTCCTTGAGGGGATGGGGTAGTGTTCCTCTCACTTGCTGTATTCAGGCTTTCTGGAGTACTTGGTAATGTACTTAGTTCCGACAACTCAATTTTGAAAAGAAATAATAAAATTTATTTTCAAAAAAAATTAATTGCAAAAAAAATTTATTTTATTTTTGAGAAAGAAAAAAAATATTTTATTTTTATTTAAATTATTAATTTTTTGTAATATTATTCGTGTGTATTTTTGTGTTTTAAAATATGAAAAAGGAAAAGAAGAGAGAAAAAAAATATTCCAATTGAGAATATATTTCAGAAATAAACTTGAAGAAATCTTGTTTAAATTTGAATCCTTGTGACTGTCTATAACAAAGAATCTATTGAAAGTTATTCTTGAATGCTATCTGTAATATTTTATTGTAATAAGTTTTCAAGTTTATGCATTAGTATTTTTAACAAAAGAATTTTGTGACATGAAATTTCACAATTAAACTTGTCCAATATGACAAAGGATTTTTTCTTTTGTGACAATAAATTGTTGGAACATGTAATTTGTTCAAATATGAAAGTATTTTGTTTGTTAATATTATATTATATTTTTTAATTTTCGTAATTTTACGTATTTTTAAAGAGGATTTTCTCTCTCAAAATTTTCAAGGAAAATTCTGAAAGATTCTATCGAGTCCGAAGCTCGAATACTGAAAATATTTTTTGAAATTTCTATGAATTTTGCAACTTCGATACCTCTTTTATAGTCGATTATTCCACTAACATTTACTGAGAAAGTTTCTAAAACTATTTCTTCCAAAAATGTTTTCCAGAATGGGAATTCAATTAAGTTAATTCTTACGTCTGTTATTTTTTCGTATTCAAAAATATTTAATAATTTTTTATAATCTTTTTCTTTAATTTTAATTGTTCCTTCACAGTTTGATGTGCAATTAGCAATTTGTTTCCAAGACCTTACCATTCGTAACCTCCTTTATTCGAACTTATTTTTAAGCTTAATCGTCCTGTGATATTTCACTTGATTTTTACCGAACTAAAGGGGGTTCTTGAAATTAAGCGTTTTGGAAGTTGAAGGAATAAGAAAAAAATTCTCAAAGAGAAAAAAATTTTTATAGAATTAATTTCGCTCAATATCCCACAAAATCACTGAATATATCCCATCGTTTTCCACAATAATAAATGAAATATATAATTTGAAAGTATCGAAAATTACATTACCCGTAATCTGTGGAATTCCGTTGAATATCTCCCAGTTGAGTTCGTGAGTAATCGGCGTTTTCCCGTGAGTCAGTACTTGGATCAATCTCAGGTCGTCTTCAGAAAATTTCAGTCTTGGCAGCATACGAATCAGTTGAATCAGCAGCACTTGATTGACAAAATTTTGATAATGATTTTTAACAGATAATGGTGTTCGAAGATCACGATGATTGCATTCGATGTAACAGCGATCTCTGATTTTTAAACTTTTTTATGTTTCACCTTGCTTTAACAGACGATCCAGGTCCGAAGTAATCTGCAATCCCACGGCGAAAATTCTTTGGTTTCACCTTACCGCAAAAAGACGATCCAGTATTTTTTGGAAGATGATTAAAATGGCGTTAAATTAATTTGGCGCCAATGTGATTCAAATAAACCTTGAATAATTTTCGATGAACTTTTCAAAAAATTAAACAAAAAAAAATTTACTTGAGTTAACAACTCTTGAATTAAAATATACTTTGTAAAAAATTAACTTTTAATGAAAATAAAAGCTTGAAGTTCCTTAAACTTTTGGATACTATAGCAAAAAATTAAATTGAAAGATTAAGTATCGCTCTGTAATAACTATTTAGGAATTGCAGCTCTGCCTACCATGAAGTGAGGTTGAAATCCAAGGAAAGGAACAAGTTAGTTAGAGATACTTTAATGCAATGATCGAAAGTACAAATTACAAGTTTGAGGAAGATGAATGATCTCTCTCCATTACGAAATTAAAGTTTGAGTGGGAAATGAGTTTCAGCGTTCTCGGGTGAACGAATGAAAAAAGTCGTGTTTGTTTGCACAACCTGAATAGTGTTAGTTTATGTTATCGAAAGGAGTTGCGCTAAGTGTTAGTAAGCGAGTGCAGGTGGAGTGTAGAACAACAACACCAATTACAAACAACCGAGTTGATTCGCTTGATTACTTGAAGTTAATCATAAAACACATTAAAATCATTGTTAGATATATATTATTTTGTGTTTGTAACTTTGCAAATTTGCTCATTATTTTGACTCATCTCTTTCTGTGATATTTTGTTATGTGAATTTTGGTGTTTGTTTGGATACACTGATCATAATTGTGATTTATGTTTTTGTGTATTTTCTATATTGCCAACTGTTGGAATGATATCACAGAGAGTATTACGAGAAAGTAAACTAGAAAGAACTAGAACTTATAATGAGAACTCAGACATATATAATACAGGTGCAGAACTTATCGATGTTATATCAATATAACATCGATAAGTACAACTAGTTCCAGAACGTTCCATGAAGAACTATTGCAGTTTACTCCGCCATGTTATTCGTACACTCGTTGACACTTCTTGTATATCCGTTATAGAATAAACACGTTTTACTCTTTTCATCGTATTATTCCAATATGGTATACAGAGCAAAGGTTAAATAGTGAAATTAAATAGAGTAATTCGTGTTCTAGTCAATTGATAAATCAAGTGTTCGAGTCATTTTACGTAAGTCATTTATTAAGTGTTAGATTTTTGTAACGGTATAATTGTTACAAAACGTACACGACACATATATTATTTTTCTTATAGTGTATATTTCAGAAGTATATACATGAAAATATTATAATGTACAAGAGAAGATGTTGGTAGAATAATAGTAAGTTAATAATAATTGATTAGGCTTAGATCTAAGGGTATGGATTCAAATGAAATATACATTGGTGTCGTGGGGGATATACAATGTGATTGGTTGCTATAATCTACGTAATTTAGAGTGAGCCAATAGAATAACATGCTTATGATATAAAATGGGTGTAGCTACAATTTTAAGAGGAATTAAGAATATTGCTGAATTGTCTTTTGTATTCAAGGAATAGATGACATCATTATGTTTAGTAAGAGAATATTATATTATCTAGAAAAGGTGATGTCATGATGCAAGTCTTGACAAGTCTTACTGACATCATTTTAGACAGGATGTAAGAATGAAATTATATACGAAATGGAGATATAGGAATAATTGGTAATAAGATACGAAATATATGGTAGAATAGAAAATGATATAAAATTATCATTACATAAAATTCCGGGGGAATTTAAAATTCAAATTTTAGGAGAAAGTTTGAATTTAAAAATTCGGATAAAGATAAATTATAGAAATAAGAAGGATAAAAGAAATAAAAGAAAAAGAAAAGAAAAATTTTTTTTTTTTTTTTTTTAGGATCACATGGAAATTTAAAACAATATTTCGAATATAGATATATGGTCTGTAGATTAAATTATAGTTTACAATAGAAACTAAATTAGATAGATACAGATTTGACAATATACTCTTATATATAAATCTTTAATAATAATAATACAATCATTTTTCACATTTTTCTTCAATACATTCAATATTATTTTCATTAGTATTTTCAATAAATTCAATAGGTTTCGTAATTTCATCAATTAATTGTTTAACATGTTTACTCTCGAGAGGTTTTCTAATTTTCACAATAAAAAGAGATATGATAATAATAATAATTATAGTAATAACACATAACCAAATAAGTATAATAATATTTAGAAGAGAAATAGAGTTTCGATCACCAAATTCTTGGATTTTGATTTGGGTTTTATCAAGTTTTTCCTTAAGGTCATTGGTTGATAACATAGGAGAGAAATTAGGGATGAACATAGTCCAGTTAGGGTTATAAGCATTAATGCTTGGAAGGGAAATAGGTTTCTTAATGTCTGAATCAATAATGACATTATAGTCCGTCCATAATAATGGAAGGTGATGTTCGATGAGAATGTCATCGGACATATCTCGGGGGCAAGGAAAACCTATCGGAATAATTATTTCCGAATAACCATCATATTCAGTATTAATAATTTGGATGTGGCAGGGTACTGTTAAAAGAACTGTACCAGGGAATGATATATTGATAGAGGTATCGAATGATTTTTTGGAAGTAGTGTCAAATGCACTGATATTGGAAGGGTTTGTAATTGCAAATTTGTTTTCAGCAAATTGGAATACAAGGGTTTTACCATGATTTATTTCACAACGGAATGCACACGATTTGATTAATTCATTGTACGATTTTTTAAGGAATAAGGTTTTCGCACAAGACAAAACCTTATCGGATCCACGATTGTCAGGAAGGAAACAAAGGGGTTTTTCGGGATTACAATAATGTAGATCAGTACCGGTAATGTAGCGAACTGAGTCGTCATCAGAATTATGGACAATGATTGAGGGTTCTTGATCCCAAGAGCATAATTGATCATTGTGTGATTTGAAAGTTAATGGGATGAATTTATAGACATAGTAATCAGAATTTCTCTGTTTGACAGGAATTTTTAGTTCTATTTCCAGGTTGTTGTTGTAGAGGTTGCAGTTTATTAAGTCTAAATGATAATAATTAAGATAATCATAAGTAGGGATAGTAAGTTCAAGATTATTTTTCAATAACAAGGGAATTAATTTGTAAAGATCTTCTTTGAGTGTATCAGTTGATACAATACTAGAGGGTAAATTATGGTCTTTACAAGCATTTAGGACATACTGAATATTCATAGAGTGAATAAGGTATGCATTGTAATATGTACGAATAGAGTTATCAAAATTGGAGATTTCTCCAACGATATACGCTTCGTTAGAATATTTTTCAATGGTTTCATCGAATGCAGCTTTTGCAACGAAGAAATCATCGTAGAAGTGTTGGAAATTTTGGGAGAATGATTTGAAGTTTTCCGTGACATTGAGTAAAGAGGAATGATCTAATATGACTGTTTCCTTTAAAACATCATATTGGTCTTTAAGAGAAAGTTTGTTTTCCATTAGGGATTGTCCATCTCTGTATGTGAGTACACGACAGCAGATAGAAAGAAGATCTCCAAAAAAGTCTCTGACTTTATCGATAGCATTGTCACATTTAATACGAAGAGGATGGGGTTTAGGGGCAAAATCTTGAATTAACGCAAGATTATTTTTGATGAGTGATTCGAAAAGTTTTTTGTATCTCATGCTAATTTTATGAGAACGACATTTAATTTCGTCCCAATTACAATTATCGTTGTAATTGCTGTAAATATTCGTTCTGATGAAATCAGCAGAGTCAATTAAATTAAGCTGAATGCTATACAAAATTGGGATAGTTTGTTGATAGACACGTATTCTTTCGTATTCTTCAAAATACGCTCCTGTAGACGCTGTTACAGTCGGAATTGCCGATTTGTGAACATGGTTCAATTTGACTGCAAGCGAAATATGAGATGTTGAGATGGAGACCATAAAAAATAAAAATGACCATCTGCAACATAGAAAAAATGCAACGTATGACAAAACCATTGGTAAAAACTAAAAAAGAAATTTCGTGAGAACGAAATATGAGATTTCACACGTGAATAAGATGGAAAAATAGGAAAATTAGAATAGGCGAATAAGATCGAAATTTTCTCAGAAAAATATGGATTTTATGAGAAAGAAAAGATGTATTGAAATTTTTTTGAAAGTAGTTTAGTTCGTTCTTGGAGTTTCGAGTGGTTCAGATCTAGATTAATATCCAGAGTGATTTTTAATTTTTTTCATTAATAATTATTTTCATGTTTCACAATTTATTCGTACTGTTGCAATAAAAAACATTTTATTTACGATTTTAAAACTTTTTACTACAACAATATTTTAATTGCTATATCCGAATAATAATAAATTTGGATTTATAAAAATTTGCGAAGTTCGCAATTAATTTTTCGGACAGATTTTGTCAATTATTTCGGTTGTTCGCGTAAATGCGTGTTCGTGTTTGCTCGGTTCCTGATATTAATTTGGAAAACGCAATCGAAAGAATGCAAAGGGAGAGGAAAATAAATTCGATGCAAAACACATTTAAAAAAATGAGAATAACAACAGAAAATAAGAACACGGGGAGTTCAAATTGTTCCGAAATTCAGTCCAATTGGGAATCTGATGTAAAGAAGTATGTACAAAATCGTGGTTTTAGGGGTTGTTTGGATGGTAGGATTTTTCCGTTGGGTGGGATTGCCTTGGCTGACAAAACAATAACATTCGACGAAATTACTCTAGACATGTTTTCTGCATGGATAGGGTGTCGATGTTATCGGCGGGCATTATCCGTGATACATCGTCAGATGTGGATGATGGTGTGGTTCATCACTCATCCTAATCAGATGGGTTGGCAAGATAGTATGCGACAACGATGGGGGTCTTCGGATCACATCAATTTTAAGGCTCGGGGTTGGTTGCACGTATCCGATCTGGTCGTATGTGAGGAATCGGAGAGTTTTGTAAAGGGGTTACTATCCTCTTTAACTCCGTATTTTCCTAAAGGTTATACTATAAAAATTGGTCGATCATTCGTGATGACACGTTCGTATGAAGTTGAACAAGTGGATGCGATATCAATGTCATTTATGACAGCTATCATTGCATCCCTTGTAATGATACAACATGAGACAAACAAAATCGTCGAGTGTCGATTTTTGCATTTAAGATACGTTGACATTGGTCAGCCTATCTTACCCAAATACTTTGGACGGTTTTCCCGATATATTCAAGAGCGTTGGGGATCTCATGTGGAGATTAAAACCCATTAAGGTCTCATCATTTTAAAAAGGATATTAAAACCTGAGATGAAGACTGCTCTGAAAAATATTCGAGAAAGGGTAATAACCGGACACATACAGACCGTCGGTATCCATTTATATTTAATGGAAACTAAATTTTATGAGGAGTTGCGTGCAACTATATTCCGTGATCTTGATTATGTGCCATCCGCAAGAAAACAAACCTCAGAAAAATCCACTCAGGTTGACATGGATGGTGAGATTGCTGGACCTAGTACATCAAAAGATGGTAAGGCAGCAACTCTGACAGTCAATCCTGGGCAGAGGTGTATATGGAATCACGAATTGGAAAAAATCAACCGAGATTCCAATAAGTTTTGGACAGATTCGAAGGCTGTTCAGTGGAAGGACACAAATAACAAGTGCCCAAATAGAGCCGTGACTCCTGAGAATCCTCCACCATCGCCACCACAATGCCAGGGGTGTTTGAGAGAGGAAGCATCAATTGCAAATTGTCAAAAGGAGGGCTATTTTAGCAGCATCACCTGCTGTAGAAGACAGCAGTGAGGAAGAAATTGAAGACAATTTGCCTCCGTTGGGTCGTGGGCGGAGTGTTTTTCATTTTCAGGCAGTTCCTCAATATCGAAATTTCAGTATAGGAAGAGGTCCTACAATCATTCGGGGAATGCGGGGAAGAGTTCCGGCGCTTTTCATTGCCAGGCAACCTGCATTGGCCAGACGAGGTCACGCGGCAAGACCAGCTTAGGACTATCCAAGATATTAGAAAACTTTGGTGTCGTCAACATAAAATACACACATAAAGGTAAGACATAAAAATATACAAATTCAAAAGTAATTTAAATAAAAGGTGAATATTGCAATAATAAAATAAATAAATATGTAGATTGATCCATGTTGCGAAGAAAAGAGAGAGAGAATAGAAAGAAAATATATAGAATTTATTTTTCCTATTATGAAGAAATTTATAGAAGGGTATGGGAGAGAGTAGGAATTGAAAATTTGGATAAAATTATAACTACTTGAAGGGAATAGATGATATATACAGATATAATAATAATACTAATAATAAGTTGATAATATTTATAGAAATAGTTAGAGGAATAAATATATACAGTATAGGTATCGAGAGGAAAGGATATAGAACAATATATACAAATATTATTTACAAGCTTTTTTCTACAGGTTTACTACGCTGAAGACTGACTTTAGTATCATTTTTACTATCTTCTTCATTTTCACTGTCTGTAGCATCTTCGATAGTAGGTTTGTCATTGGTATAGGAATTTAGGTGTTTGTTTTCCTTTATTTGTGTTATGTCATTGTGCATCGTATCTTTCGGCTGTTCAGTAGATATACCTTTTTCGGTTTTAGGATGATTGTTTTTTGTTTATCTTTAACTTTATGTGGTATGAAATATTCATTATTGTTTGTAGGACGTTCCGTATAAGGGATAAGACGTCTTACATGAATATTTTCATCTACATTATTTTCATCATTTTCATACACAATTCTAACTGTATAATTCAAATCTGAATTTTTACTCACGATACAATAAGGTCCACGAAATTTAAATTTGCTTTTAGCGACATTCTTACTTTGACAAATCAAAACAAGATCGTTTGTTT
>WOFM01000998.1:0-21373 GCA_011428145.1 Ericerus pela
TATTTATGTTATCATTATTAATATTTTGTTGTGTCCATCATTGCTACAAGTTTGCGCAATATGCCCAATTTGGCCACATTTATAACATTTGTTATTATTTGGGTTATAATTCCTGTTATTCCCACGATAATTATTTCCTCCATAGTTACCATTATTTTGATAATTATTACCTCTGTAATTACCATTACCATTATTATTTCCATTATTACCATTATTTTTAGTTGGGACTTGATTCATTATTATTATTAATAGTATTATTATTACAGTTATTACGGTTGCCATTCCTATAACCATTATTATTATTCCTCTATAATATTTCGACCTCTATAATTCCCGTTTCTACCTCTAGAATTATTTCTATTATTTTATTATTATTATTATTATTATTATTATTATTATTATTATTATTATTATTATATATTATATTATTATTATTTATTATTATTATTATTATTATTATATTATTATTATTATTATTATTATTATTATTATTATTATTATTATTATTATTATTATTATTATTATTATTATTATTATTATTATTATTATTATTATTATTATATTATTATTATATTATTTCTAAAATTATTATTTTGTGAGTTGTAATTATTATTATTTTGTTTTTTCATTTTCTGATCACGAAATTTTTGATCAGAATCCTCTCTTAAAATTCTCTTAAAATTGTCTATATTCTTTTCCTTATTTGGTAGGCTTTCAAACTGCATTTTTGCCAGGGCCTATTCATAGCACAATGCCAATTGTAAGTTCTCCAATTCCTCTTTTTCACTAACTTCCTTTCCACTATCATGTAAATTAGTGACTAGTTCATCCCATTTTTTAAGGAAACCCCTCATATTGACTCCTGGCTGGAATCTAAACGCCATCCATTTGGCTTTAGCCATATTTGTAGTGACTGATGTTTTTGTTCCATAAATATTATCTAATTTTTTAAGCATCATAATTGCAGTATTACAATCTCTTATTTGTTTTGTAATATCGTTGGAGATCATTTCAAGTACAAATGCCTTAGCATTGTCTTGCATCTTACAATAGTTTATCATTTCTCTATCAGGCCTGAAATTTAAATCATCAATATGGGTAATGTAAGATTCTATAAACTCATGTTCTCCAAAAATGTCATAATAACCAGCTCTCCTAATGGCTGAAATGATCATTCTCCTCCAATCCAGGTAATATTTACCATTAAAGACCTTCCCTAAGGGTGCCTGGATAGGTTTAATTTCATTTGGGGATGACATTATTTTCTCTTCTATTTTCAGAAAACCTAACATACTATTTTCCCTATTAGTAATAGTTGGATATTTTTTATTTTCAATTAATCCTTTTTCAATTTTGTTTATTAAATCTTGTTGTTTTATTTGTTTTTTCAAGGTCTTTTTTATAATTGTTGTTTTTAATTCTTTCTATATTATCCAGTTTATTATTCTTATTTTTTAATTAAATATTATTAAAAAATCTATCCATAAATTTCTTTTCCAATTTAGTTGAACTATAAATTCTATGTGAAACGTAATTTGGGGATGACTCTAATATCCTAATATATTTAATACTACTAATCTCCTCTATTCTTCCAGATATATCAATTACGAAGGATTTTAATATGATCTCTCCGGTATAATATTTATAAAATGGTAAATTATATATTTCTAATTTTAAATCTATCACTTTCTCACCCTCAAACTTTTTCACTAAATTTTCTAATTCTTCACTCTCAATTTTATATTCTCCAATTTTCTTATTTTCAATATTAATTAAATGAGACATATATAATGGGTATGAGGGTGTCAGCGAACTAGAACATTTAATGTGGTACACATTTCATAAATTCGTTAATAAAAAATGAAGTTTGAAAAAATGATAACAATATAAATCAATCACATATCGATATCATATCGATATATCAATCAACACCAATTCCTTTATACTCTTATGATAAAACATTACATATCGATATTAATTTAATTGATGTTCCCTCATTTCGACTAGTGGGGAAATTATGATTGGTTGTAGGAATTTGTATTCTTTCTGTGATTGGCTGTAGCACCCTTTTTTAATGAAAATTTAACCAAAATAATTTTTTCCGAATTTACTCTGAATTCAGCGTAGTGAAAGTAGAAATGAGTACCACATTAATAATTTTCTTTACCTTACCTCAAACACAATAATGGCGTATACAAAAAATAATTGACTACAATATATATTACCTTTTACACTTTTTTTTTGCGATCTCTGCTGTGCCAAATTTTTGTTGAAAACTCCTCTGATTCGCTGTCATACTCTCTGCTCAATTTTGAAACACGTTTTCCAAAAAGTTGAGTCTTCGATGAAGTAGATTTCTGTTGAATCTTCGATGACAGGAGCAGATTTCCTCAGGTGGTTCACTGGATCTGTTTGGCAGTCCTTTCTGGATTTTTTGTTAGATGACTTCCAGGATCGGCTGTTATTAAGTCAGGAACAATTTAATTTCGTTTTACGATTTTCAAATAAAAATTTACTAAATTAACAAACTAAAAAATTTGAGTTTAATTTTTCGAAAAACACAATATTTTTCCGTGTGATTTCCCATAAAAAATCAACTAAATTTTCACACAACAGTAAATCAATTCAAAAAAATTAAGTCTGCCTTTTAATTGCAAATTTTTATTGAGGTGAGTTCTGATCACTTGATACGGAAAAGATAAGAACGAACTTCCATCTTAGAAAAAGATTTATTATCGACGTTAGTACAACGACTGACGAGCGGAGAACATTCTCCGTCGAGCAGTGGTGGAAAGGATATTGTGTTGGCAATCAGTGTCGCCACATGTGAAACGGATAAATGTAATATACATGTTACATACAGTGTTAGTCAGTATAAGGTTATGTGTTCGTGAGGGAGTGAGGGAATTGTTTCCCAACACCCCCCTGCAATTCAAAACGGACGAACAAACATATAAGTGAAAAAATGTATCACACAGTGTATGTATCAAAAAAAATAAACAAGCAATAGCAGTCAAAATTATTAAACATAAATATCATATAAAAAGTTGCTAGAAAAAATGGTAAAAATTAAATAAGTCGTTGACTAGTATCATGATGTACAGTTAAAATGTGTATAAATTTATAAATCAATTGTTTGTCTTATATATTGTGTAATTATTAACATTAGGTATACATTTAACCTTCTGTTATAGTGTCATGTCTTATGAATATTGTGTGATTTTAAATTATTATGAGTTGTGAAACGAAGTATGGACCACTCAGTTTATGATAGGCGCTAAAAGACCGACGCCCATCCGCGGTCCAAAACCAAATATCAAAAATTTTGATGGTTATGTCAATTAAGACTATTGGCCGAAAAGTTGACTTGCTCGGAGGATTCTCGTAACAATATTTTGAAAGGTTTTCCTATCAAGTGCTTTAGTTAATATATCTGCAACTTGATCAGGTGACCTAATATCATTGAAGTTTATCAATTTTTGTTGAAATGCTTCCAACAGTGCGTACCATTTGATCGCGAGGGACCTGGATTGTTTCTGGCCTCCCCCAGATGCAATGCGGGACGCAGATATATTGTCCTCGTACACCTGCACTGGGTCGGTTACAGAGAAAACGCTTTCCATAAGTCTCCAGATCACATATATGTCGTCCAGTGCATCATTCAATGCAATTAACTCGGCTGCAGTTGACAAAGTTGCAACCGTGTGTTGCCGGTGAACGACCCAATTTAACAAGTCTCTGTTTACAAAAATCATGAAACCAGTTGTGGAGCACCCTTTCTCCAAGTTATTTATGTCAATGGGTGAATCATCTACGTTGGGTGCATACAACACATCAACAAAAGTTTTGATATGCGTTTGGTCGGAGTGGAAGACCAGAGAGAAGTCTCTTGTAGTTTTGAGGTATCTAATGATTCGACGAACATAATTTTTATTTCATTGTTGGAGGATGCCTGAAAATGGGATAGGTAGTTGACGGCAAAAGCAATATCTGGGCGGGTTAGTCTTGCCACATATAGCAGATTCCCAATCATTGCTCTATATTCGGTATTGTCAATTCCATTTGTTGGTTTATTTAGTTTGAGCCCAGTCTCCATGGGTGTGGAAGATGGATTGCATTTGGTCATTCCAAACTTCCGGAGAATCTTATCAATATATCTATTCTGTATGAGTATTATTTTTCTTCTTGGAATATCACGACTTATTTCGAATCCAACGAAAAAGGTTGGGTTGTGTTCTATTTTTAATGTAAAGTTTTTATTAAATGTGTTTATTAAGTCTTGTGTCCACTCGTTGTGGTTGCTAGCCAACAACATGTCATCCACATAGACTATCAGGAGTGCCATTGCACCAATATTATCCTGTTTGACATATAAACATCTATCTTTGATTGGATGAATCCAGCTTGAATTATTGTTGAATTCAACAAGTCGTACCAACTTTTGGAAGATGTTTTAAGTCCATATATTGACTTTATGAGTCTCAGGCAATTATTTTTGCCTAGTTTGCATCCCTTGGGGTTTGATATGAATATGGGATATTTTATTTGTGAATTAAGAAAGGCTGTTTTTATGTCAAATTGTGTTATGTTTAAACCATATTTATTGGTAATTGACAGTATCCATCTGATTAACCAGTATTGGATTACCAGGGCATATGTTTTGGTTAGAGAATAGTGAGTGAGATCTTTAAAACCCCTCGCAACCAATCTAGCTTTCGGTATATGAACGCCTCGGTTGTCGGGTTTTGTGGTGAAACACCACTTTGTATCTACCAACCTCACATTTCTCTCCTTTGGGACGACTTCCCATACGCCCATATCAGATAATGAATTCAGCTCATCTGTAATGGCTTGTTGCCACTCTTCCTTAAAGGGGTTGTTTTCAACATCCTCCCATTTTTGAGGGATGTGATCCTCAATATAATTTTTATATCTTGATTTAAATAAGTTTAAGATTACAGGAGTATCTATTATATTATTATTATCTTGTGTATTTTCATTATTATTATTTGTGTTATTTATTTGTTTTATGTTTCTCATTTCATCAAATCTGACATCGCAAGTGACGTGCAATTTGTCCATTAATGGGTCCCTTATGCAGTACCCACTGTTGGTATACCCTACAAAAATCCCTTTGTCGGATCTTTGGGTTAATTTTGGGTGTTCACTGTTGGCTCTTTTTCTTTTATTTCTGGTGGCTTGTTGCTGACGTACCTCTATGGGGATGTGCCTGTGAGCGAGAGACCCAAAAACTCTCTTATTGGATAAGTCCGGCTTTGTGCCGTAAAACATCTCAAAAGGGGTCTTGTTATCTTTATTGGCCCTAGTTGGGCTTCTGTTTATAACATAAACAGCCGTCAGAACAGCCAATGACTAAAACCTGAATTCCAAATTGGAGTCAAACAACATAGCTCTTGTCCTTGCCATAATCGTTTGATTCTGCCTTTCGGCCATCGCATTCAACTCTGGTGAATACGGAACAACTGGCTCAAGGTTTACGCCGTTGTCCTCGCAAAATCTTTTCATATTTGAGTCAAGATATTCCCTAGCATTGTCACATCTTAAAGTGGCTATTGGGTGATCCGGGAATTTCGACTTTAGTTTCATGTATAATTTTTTAAACTCCTCGAAAACCATTGATTTTTTCTCAATAGTGGAGACAAAAGTGTACTTTGTGGCATGATCCACAAAAATCAAAACATATTTTTCACCATATATGCCTGATGAGAAGGGGCCCATTGTATCTGATGAAATGAGCTCGAGTTTCCTCTCAGGTTGTATGCGAGTTCCATTGTGCCCTAATCTTCTAGAGTTGGCTTTTACGCATACCTCACACAGACTGAACTCGTCATCACAAAAAGTAATTCCATTTGGAATACCTCTTGAGACCTTTGTCAAGAACTTTAAATTTTTTCCTAATAAATGTCCTAATCTCCTATGCCATATCATTTTTTTGTCTATTTTTAGTATTTCTATACTCTCATTAGCTTCTTGATCGTCATTTATTGTATTATCATTATTTGTTGTATTATTATTAGTGTTTATATCTATATCCTCGTTCATTTCACTTCCACCTTCATTCATTTCATTTTCTTGTGGATTATTATTATCATATTCATCATTAGGATTTATTCTAATATTATTATCTTTATTATTATTAATTGTGTTTACTTGTGTTTTATTATTAATATTTTCTCCATTCTCTTCATTCTCCTCCTGACTTTCTTCTATAATTTCTTCTTCTACTTCATATTCCATCCACTCATCTTGGGAATTTATATTAAGCATACATGCCAATTTATTTGATTCGTTATTATAAGGACATATTTTATTTAATTCGTCTTCATCTTCTACAATATTAACAGCGGACTATGGTACAATTTCGTACTTTACCATGTATACGCCTCTTATTTTTGGGGCTGAAAAGATGACTTCATCCGTGCCTCGGATGTATATGTGTGCTGCAGAGAAATTTTGATATATGCCAAGCGCTCTATTTTCTGTTATTTTAATCCCTGACATTAGATCTACATTTATGGATGGTACATAATGTACATTTTTTAATCTTATTACTGTTTGGTTTCTCTCTGAATTTTCCACTCTGATAAACATAGTACCTATATGTGTGGCAATAAGTAGTGTGTCCTGAATGGCACATTCCAGTTCGATAGGCTTCTCTAACATTATAGGGGTAGATAATTTTGATAGATCTGAGATTACATGGGCAACAGCTCCACCATCTAACATGATTCTTTTAGTGAGAGTAACATAATTTGTGTCTGACTTTCTTTTTGTGTATTTAGATGTAATTAAGTTTATTAATTTATTATTATTTGTGTTTATTCTCGGATCATGATTCTTATATCTGATTATCATAGACCATTGAACGTCATTTTCTTTTTTATTTTTATTATTATTGTTATGATTGTTGTTTCGTCTGTATCTTGTGTTTTGGGCAGGACCATCTTGTTTATCTTGGGGTTTTGTACCCTCTTTATTTGATGGACATACTTTAGCTATGTGTCCTTTGCCGTGACACTTAAAACATACTAAAATGTTCGAACTTGGCAAAGTATTTTGATTTTGATTATTATTATATTTTTTATTTTTATAAGTATTATTATTATTATTCTGAGACATTTCTGATTGTTGATCATTACTATATATCATTTTCCCTTGATCTACGTTTTGACTGTGATTTTGATTTCAATTTGTATTATTATATCTATTGTAATTTCCTCCATATTGAAATCTTTGATTTTTATTATTGTGATTGAAATTACGAAATTTATTATTATTATATCTTGACTTTTTCTCATCATACAACCTATCTGACCTTTCGATCAACATGGCGTGGAGTGTTTCAATTTTTTTTTGATCCTGGCTTAATGTATTAAACTCCAGCCTTGCCATGTCATAGTCCATGTTTAATGATATTAGAAGTTGCTCTATTTCCTCCTGTTTGTGCAGAGGTTTACACAGTCCCTTATTTTTTGAGCTGATCTCAAGAATACGTCTAAATATTTCCTCATGTTACCGTCACTATTAAATTTTAACCTTTGAAAAGCCTTCTTCGCGTTAATATATGTAACTTGTGTGCAGCTTTTGTATCTTTCATCTAGTACTTTTAATATTTGATTTATTTTTTTTAAGTCTTTGACTCTCTCAATTAATTCGTTATTAAGTCCCTGATAGAATAGAGCTTTTCCCTTTTCTTGGTTATGGAAATACGCCATTCGATTAGCTGGACTAGCATTGCCAGGGTCAGGGTTTAAAAAATTATTCAGCTCAAGTCCCAAAAATAGCACTTCGGTCTCAACATCGTGCATAATTGGATATAATCTTGAGGTATCTGGGTAAAATACGCTCCGGTTACCTGCAATTATCAACGTAGGTTGATTACTCGTAAGCAACCGGGTTTTTTCCCAAAATTGATAACCGCTCTTCACTTTTAAATATGTACGCATATTTGAAAGCAGGAGAACGGTTATCCCGGCCCAGCCTTATCTACCACGATTACGGCTTGTCCGTTCTCGTGGTACTTTCGACCGACCACTCTCGTTTTACTTATGTTCGACTACGGTACTGGCGTACTTTATTCTCACGTATATTTTGCACCATGCTTTTTTCACCTCTGTAATATTTCATGCGCTACGTCTTCATTCATACCCGCCTATGAAGACGAACCTGTGTATTGCTGTTGGTAACTATGTTCAATACGTACAATTACAGGTATGTTATTAATATTTCTGTCTTTATTATGATGTGGTAATTCTTTTACTAGTGGGTGAAATGGCGGGGTAAAGTCCTATTGTCAACACGCAACTTGTTCTTTCCGGGTGGTTTTCGGTTATTGTTATTCCATCACTTATGTATTCCAAATCATCAACGTTCCTGGGGTTACTTAAACTTTCACCCTGGATCTCTTTCCAGGCGCACGAGGTCCCATTTGGTGTCCTCGTGTTGTACCCTTATTTGTGTTTTCGGGGACATAGGAAGTGGGTTTTTGGAGTTGTGCCAGGACGTCGAGACGGTCCTCGCTGGGGGCGTAAACAAGATGTTGGCAGTCCACCGGACGCAATCCTTTCGGGGTGTTGCTACCCTGGTTGGCATACCACAATCTTTCTGCATAGAGTGTTGAGACCATAGTGGTCCTTCAGGCATCATAATTCCTTCCATCAAATACCTTTTTTGTATCAAATTGTGACATTTTATTATTAAATTTGGAGTATTCGGGAATTTAAATCCTACCTCAGAAACACGAGAACTTAAATCTAGAGGGTAACACAGTCTCAACCACACGATAATGCACAACATGGTCTCAACCGCTCGATAGGGAATGCAAATTAAATAAACTATAATATGACATTCAGTAATTAATTAATATTTCAAAGTAATTCTCACTAAATATATGTTGCCGACGATGAGGTGTTCTCTCCTCCGTTGTTTCTGTTTCTTGAGTGATCGATTTACTTGGACTTTATCGTTAAGAATGTTCAAAATCGAATTGATTAAAGCTTTAGGTCTTGTTTCAGAACGAGAATAATTCTGTTAAACACGTTAAAACATAAATTAATATTCAATACAAAAATTATTCAACGAAAATATGAAAGAGATTATTGCTGAAAAGGAAATAATCTGTTAACCTTCATCTATTGAAAAGATCTTTTATTGTATGTGAACAGGAAAAAATTTGTCACCAATGTTAATGATCATGAATATAGGTTTTCTTTTGTTGGATTCGATGAAGCTCATCTAACAAAGATTTCCTGTTTCTGCAATTTTCGACCAACAAGATAAAGTTTGAAAGGATATTGAATCCACCTTTCAAGTTTCGACTTTACTTGAAATTTAATCGAGAATATACAAGAAAATATACCAAATTTTAACTTTATTTTACTGAAATTTTAATTTTTTTAGTCAATTTTGAGCAAAATCACACGAATTAATAATTAATTAATCTAAAATTTTTTACTTATCTTATGTTTCTTCGTTTACTTTCGTAGTTTTTTCAATGTTTTCCTGCTGCTTTCATGCCCAGTTGACACCAAACTTCGACGATTTTAATTCGCAACTTTCAGATTTTTGATTTTTCTTACTTCGTTTTATTCTCCGGAACACAGCACAAACAATTGCCAACTGTTTTTGATTCTATGAACTGGTTTCCCAAACCACAAGATCCTTTCGTATTTGATCTGCTTTCTCCAAATTCTTGATTTCAAGGTTTTAACAGGTGCCCAAGAATTTACCGTTGTTTTCATTAATTTTCAATTTTATTATCGATTTACTCAAATTAAAACTTTCAACTTTTTCAGGATAGTTACTTTAATCACTGAAACGAACTTTGCGTTCACCAATTTTACACTTTTCCTACCACTTTGCATGGAGGTATCACACGGCGCTGAGCCTTTTCACTTTGCGTGAAATACGAACTTTTAACTTTTAATTAATTACACGATTACCACATTTTAATTACCGCACTTCTATTTCCAATCCGTATCTCTGCCTACCATATTGAGGTGAGTTCTGATCACTTGATACAGAAAAGATAAGAACAAACTTCCATCTTAGAAAAAGATTTATTTTCGACGTTAGTACAACGACTGACAAGTGGAGAACATTCTCCGTCAAACAGTGGCGGAAAGAATATTGCGTCGATGATCAGTGTCGCCACATGTAAAACCAATGAATGTAATATACATGTTACATACAGTGTTAGTCAGTATAAGGTTATGTGTTTGTGAAGGAGTGAGGGAATCGTATCCCAACAATTTTTACAAGTCTGTCCTCAAAGTTCTACCGTAGCAATGGCTATCATGATGTGAGGTATGCAGAATGATGACTGAAAAAGAACTCGAGACTTTATTTTACTATAAGATTTATTCGCAGACTGAAATATATTTAACAAGTAAAATATGAAATGGTGAAGCACAGCGTTTTCGGTAACTGAAAGTTGGAGAAGCGATTTGTGAAGAGAGTAGTTCGTATGACATATTGTTGAGGTGAGTTTTGATCTTTTCATCCAACGAAAATGAAGCACGGACATTTATCAATAAAAAAGGTTTATTTACGACTTTAGTACAACGACTGACGAGCGGAGAACATTCTCCGTCGAGCAGTGGCGGAAAGAATATTATACTGGCGATCAGTGTCGCCACATGTGAAAAGAGTAAAAGTAATATTGTGTTACATGCAGTGTTGGTTGATATACAGTTACGTGTTCGTGAGGTAGTGAGGGAATCGTATCCCAACACCCCCCTGCGATTCAAAACGGACGAACGAACATGTACATAAATTAGTGTTACATATTGCATGTATTTGAAACAAAATATAAACAAGAAATAAGCAAAAGCAGTCAAAATCATTATATGTAGTTGTCATATAAAATTGCTATGTGTAAAAAATGGTAAAAAAAATAAAAATAAAAATAGGTATGTCGTTGACTAGTATAATATTATATAATAAATGTTTATGCGTTCATACATTGTCATGTTGTTTTAACTTAACTATGTCGTGTAAATGTTAACATGAGGTATATATTGAACCTTATGTTTTAGTGTCACATCTTATAATTATTGTGAGATTTTCGATTTAGCATATATAAAAACGTGTCGGAGAGATCAATATCTCCTCATCGTCAGCTGTAGGGAGATAATATTATTATATATATATATTCTTATAATTAATTGTGTGTTTTTAATATAAATTTGCTATTGTGGGAATCAATGGTATATATTAGGGAATGCTGATGCCAATAAGAGAGGCAGAGCAGCGACGGGGAACCTATTGTAAATTGTGAAATGAGTGGTGAAACAACATATGGACCACTTGGTTTACGATAGGCGCTAAAAGACCGACGCCCATCCGCAGTCCAGAACCAAAAACAAAAAATTTTGCGGGTTGAGTCATTTAAGACTATTGGCCGAAAGGTTGACTTGTTCGGAGTATCTTCGTGACAATATTTTGGTACGTTTTCCGATCAAGTGCCTTCGTTAAAATATCCGCAACTTGATCGGACGACCTAATATCGTTAAACGTAATTAATTTATTTTGGAAAGCTTCCAAAACTGCATAACACTTGATCGCTAAAGACCTGGAGCGTTTCTGGCCTCCCCCAGATGCAATGCGTGATGCGGATATATTATCCTCGTACACTTGCACTGAGTCGGTTACAGAAAAAACGCTCTCAGTGAGTCTCCAGATCACATATATGTCGTCAAGTGCGTCATTCAACGCAATTAGTTCGGCTGCAGTTGACGAGGTTGCAACTAAGTTTTGCCGGTGAACGGCCCAGTTTAACAAGTCTCCGTTTGCAAAAATCATATAGCCTGTTGTGGAGCACCCTTTCTCCAAGTTTTCTATATCTATGGGTGAGTCGTCTACGTCGGGTGCATACGACGCATCGACAAATGCTTTAATCTGAGTCTGGTCAGAGTGAAATACAAGAGAGAAGTCCCTTGTTGTTTTAAGGTACCTAATAATTCGGCGAACGTAATTCTTGGTTTCACTATTAGAGGATTTCTGAAAACGTGATAGGTAATTGACGGCGAAAGCAATGTCCGGGCGGGTCAGTCTCGCTACATATAGCAAATTCCCAATCATGGCCCTATATTCGGTGTCATCCCTACCATTTGTTGGCTTGTTTATTTTAAGGCCTGTTTCCATAGGTGTGGTCGTCGGGTTACATTCCGTCATACCAAATTTACGTAAGATTTTGTCTATGTACCTATTCTGTGTTAATGTTATTTGTTTCCTCGGGATGTCTTGACTTATTTCAAAACCGACGAAAAAGGTTGGATTCATTTCTATTTTCAATGTAAAGTTTTTATTAAATATATTTATTAGGTCTCGTGTCCACTCGTCGTGGTTGCTAGCCAACAACATGTCATCCACGTAGACTATTAGGAGTGCCATTGCACCATTATTATTTTGTTTTGTGTATAAGCACCTATCTATTTTTGATTGAAGAAATCCAGCTTGAATTATTGTCGAGTTTAATAAGTCGTACCAACTTTTAGAAGACGTCTTCAGTCCATATATTGACTTAATCAGTCTTAGGCAATTGTTTTCCCCTAGTTGGCATCCTTTTGGATTAGATATATATATGGGATATTTTATTTCTGAATTAAGAAAGGCTGTTTTTATGTCAAATTGTATGATATTTAGGTTATATTTATTTGTGATGGATAACGTCCATCTTATCAGCCAATACTGTACCACCGGGGCATAGGTTTCAGTTAAGGAATAGTGAGTAAGGTCCTTAAAACCCCTTGCAACCAATCTGGCTTTTGGCCTGTGGATGCCTTGATTGTCGGGTTTTGTGGTGAAGCACCACTTGGTGTCTACCATCCTCACATTCCTTTCTTTGGGAACGACCTCCCACACACCCATATCAGACAATGATTTCAACTCATCAGTGATAGCTCTTTGCCAATCAGTTTTAAATTGATTGTTTTCCACATCCTCCCATTTTTGAGGGATGTGGTCCTCTATATAATGCCTGTATCTTTGTTTACATACGCTTAGTATTAGGGGGTTTTCTATTATATTATTATGTGTGTCTTTATTTTTATTATTTGTGTTATCTATGTTTATTATGTTCCTCATTTCATCGAATCTGACATCACAAGTTACGTGTGATTTGTCAATTATGGGGTCTCTTATGCAGTATCCACTACTTGTGTATCCCACAAATACCCCCTTGTCTGCCCTTTGTGTGAGTTTTGGATGTTCAGGATTTGTTTTCTTCTTTTTGTTTTTAGTGGCCTGTTGTTGGCGAACTTCCATGGGAATATGTCTATAGGCTAGAGACCCGAAAACTCTCATGTTTGATAGATCCGGCTTTATGCCGTAAAGCATTTCAAAAGGGGTTTTGTTTTCTTTGTTTGCCCTTGTTGGGCTCCTATTTATGACATACACCGCCGTCAGAACTGCCAATGACCAAAATTTAAAGTCCAATTTGGAGTCAAACAGCATAGCTCTAGTTCTAGCCATTATTGTTTGGTTCTGTCTTTCAGCCATTGCATTTAGCTCTGGTGAATATGGAACTACAGGCTCGAGACTTACGCCGTTTTCCTCGCAAAATGTCTTCATGTGTGAATCTAAGTATTCTTTAGCATTGTCACATCTCAAGGTGGCAATGGGATGATCCGGAAATTTTGACTTTAGTTTCATATATAATTTTTTGAATTCTTCACACACCATTGATTTTTTTTCTATGGTAGAGACAAAGGTGTATTTCGTGGCGTGGTCTACAAATATTAATACATACTTTTCACCATATATTCCCGGCGAAAAGGGGCCCATTGTATCCGATGAAATGAGTTCCAGTTTCCTTTCAGGCCTGGTCCTTGTACTATTATGTCCTAGTCTTTTTGAGTTAGCCTTTACACATATCTCGCACAAGCTGAATTCATCATCTCGGAATGTTATTCCGTTAGGAATACCTCTTGAGACTTTGGTTAAGAACCTCAAGTTCTTTCCCGATAAATGTCCCAATCTCCTGTGCCATATCATATTTTTTCCTATTTTTAATTCCCCTTTACTTTCATTCGATTCTTGGTTATTATTTATTGATTCATTATTTGTATCGTTATTATTATCGTTTAAACCTATATCCTCATTCGTTTCTTCATCCTCCTCGCTGGTTTCCCTATTTTGGGTTCGATTGCTATTTTGTTCGTCATTTTGACTTATTATTATATTATTATTAGTTGTACTCTCTCTATTATCTTCACTTTCCTCCTGACTGTCCTCGATGATTTCCTCTTCTATTTCATATTCCATCCATTCGTCTTGGGAATTTATATTAGGCATGCATGCCAATTTATTTGATTCATTTTTATAAGGACATATTTTATTTATTTCATCTTCATCTTCTATTATATTGACTGTGGATTCCGGCACAATCTCGTATTTGACCATGTATACCCCCTTTATTTTTGGGGCTGAGAAGAGTACTTCATTCGTTCCTCTGACATATATATGTGCCGCCGAGAAGTTTTGGTCTATTCCCAGTGCCCTGTTTTCAGTTATTTTTATTCCTGACATCAGGTCTACGTTTAGTGATGGTACATAGTGTACGTTTTTTAGTCTTATTACTTTTTGATCTCGTTCAGAGTTTTCCACTCTAATGAACATTGTACCTATGTGGGTTGCTATTAAAAGAGTGTCTTGGATGGCGCATTCCAATTCAATGGGTTTTTCAAACATTATTGGGTTGGACAATTTTGACAGGTCTGATATTACATGGGCAACAGCTCCACCGTCTAGCATAATTCTTTTAGTTAAGGGAATATAATTAGAATCTAACTCTTGTTTTGTGTCTTTTGACGTTATCAGATTTATTAATTTATTATTATTATTTGGTTCTTGATCTCTATATCTGATCATCATTGACCACTGAACGTCATTTTCTTTTTTGTTTTTATTGTTATTATTATTATTAGTGTTGTTTCGTCCGTATCTTGTGTTCTGTGCAGGACCATCCAATTTATTTTGGGGTATTGCACCCTCTTTATTTGACGGACATACTTTAGCTATGTGCCCTTTGCCATGGCACTTAAAACAAACTAACGTATTTGAATTTGGCAAAGTATTATGATTCTGGTTATTTTCATATTTTTTATTTTCATAGTTATTATTATATTGGGGTGTTTCTTTTTGTTGGTTATTATTATATTTTACTTTTCCCTGATTTAGATTTTGATTTCTATTTGTATAATTATACCTGTTATAACTTCCTCCGTATTGGGATCTTTGGTTTTTGTTGTTATTTGTGAAGTTTCGAAATTTATTATTATTATTATATTTTGACTTTTTTTCGTCATACAACCTATCTGACCTTTCGATTAACATGGCATGGAGTGTCTCAATTGTTTTCTGGTCCTGACTTAATGTATTAAACTCCAGCCTTGTCATATCGTAGTCCATGTTTAACGAGATTAGAAGCTGTTCTATCTCCTCCTGTCTGTCCAGATTTTTTCCACAATCCCTTATTTTTTGGGCTGCCCTCGAGAAAACATCCAAATAACTTCTCATGTTCCCATCGCTATAAAATTTTAGTCTTTGAAATGTTTGTTTTGCGTTAATGTACGTGACCTGAGTACAGCTTTTATATCTCTCGTCAAGTACTTTCAAAATTTGGTTTATTGTTTTGAGATCCTTCACTCTTTCGATTAGTTCGTTGTTAAGTCCCTGGTATATGAGTGCCTTTCCCTTTTCCTGATTTCGGAAATATGTCATTCGAGTTGCTGGGTTGGCATTACTAGACTCAGGGTTCAAAAAATTATTTAAGTCTAATCCCAAAAAAAGTACTTCCGTTTCTGTATCATGCATGATCGGGTATAATCCCTCTGCGTAAAGTGTGGAGACCATCATGGTCCTCCAGGCGTCATAATTTCTCCCGTCAAATACCTTCTTTGTGTCAAATCGTGACATCTTGTTCGAATTTTACTTTCGGGGCTTATTATTCCTACCTCAGAAACACGAGAGCTTAATTTTAGGGGGTAACACGGTCTCAACCGCACGATTATGCAAACACGGTCTCAACCTCTCGATCGGGAATGCAAGTCAAAATATTGTGTCATAAATCTTAATAATTAATTAACGTTTTAATTAGATCTCACGCAATCTGCCGCTGACGATGAGTTGATCTCTCCGCCGTTGTTTTCAATTTCTTTTCAGTTCTTGGGATTTCTAATACTTTGTCGCCAAAATGTCTTTAATTCGAAATAGTCTAAGCTTTTGGTCTTGTTCCGGATCGAAAAGTAATTCTGTTGAACACGTTAAAACACAAATTAGATTTCAAAGCAAAAATTATTCAACAGAAATACAAAAGGTTAATGCTGAAAGGAAAATAATTCGTTATCTTTTGTCAATTTAAAATACTCTATGCAGATTGTGAACAGGAATAAACTGTCACTCAAATCCAATGATGTTCAATAATTTTCTTTTGTTGTTCAGAGTGTATCTCATTCAATAAATATTTCCCTATTTCGACCACTTTCGACCAACGAGATAAAGTCTGAAAGGTTACCAATGAATCTTTCAAGTTTCAACTTTCCTCTAATTTTGGTTAAGAGTCAACAGGAAAATATTTCGAACTTTTTACTTTACTTTAATGAATTTTCAAATTTTATTATTAATTTTGAGGCGAAAATCACACCGATTACTAATTAATTATTCTAATTTTTACTTATCTTTATTCGGTTTTCGTAATTTTCCGTTTCTCTGCTCCTCTGCTCCGATGTTGACTTTGACTATTGACTCTGCAACTTTCAGACTTTCGACTTTTTGATCTGAACTTCCTTTCCGGAACACAGCACGAACAATTGCCAGCCGTTTTTGACTCTGCAAGCCGGTTTTCCAAACCACAGGATCCTTTCGTACCTGATCTGCTTACACCAAACTCTCGACTTTGACGTTTTACTCGGCGCCCACGATTTCACTGAAGTTTTCATCAATTTTAATTTTTACCTTTGATTCATTTGATTCACCGCTTTTTCGGCTATTCCAGGATACTTCCTTCGATCACTGGACACGAACTTTTCGTTCACGAACTTTTAACTGTCCTTCCACTTTGCGTGGAGGTTTTACACAATACAAAATTTTTCACTTTTTCATGACACATAAACTTTTACTTTTAACAAATTACACGATTAATATGAACATGTTTCGAATTCCGCACTTATTTCCGTTGGTCCGCAGCTCTGGCTACCATGTTGAGGTGAGTTTTGATCTTTTCATCCAACGAAAATGAAGCACGGACATTTATCAATAAAAAAGGTTTATTTACGACTTTAGTACGACTGACGAGCGGAGAACATTCTCCGTCGAGCAGTGGCGGAAAGAATATTATACTGGCGATCAGTGTCGCCACATGTGAAAAGAGTAAAAGTAATATTGTGTTACATGCAGTGTTGGTTGATATACAGTTACGTGTTTGTGAGGTAGTGAGGGAATCGTATCCCAACACATATATATATATATATATATACATATAGTGTGATGATGATGATGATGATAAAGAAGGAGATGAGGTGGGACTTCCGTTACAACCAATATTGTTGTTCTACACTCCACCTACACTCGCTCACTAACCGTTAGCGCTACTACTTCCGACAATGTAAACTAACACTTTCAGGTTGTGCGAACAAACACGACTTTTTTCATTCGTTCACCCGAGAACGCTGAAACTCATTTCCCACTCAAACTGTAATCTCGTAATGGAGGGAGATCGTTCATCTTCCTCAAACTTGTAATTTGTATCTTCAATCATTGCATTAAAGTATCTCTAACTAACTTGTTCCTTTCCTTGGATTTCAACCTCACTTCATGGTAGGCAGAGCTGCGATTCCTGAATAGTTAGTACAGAGCGATACTTAATCTTTCAATTTAATTTTTTTTGCTATAGTATCCAAAAGTTTAAGGAACTATAAGCTTTTACTTTCGTTAAAAGTTAATTTTTTACAAAGTATATTTTAATTCTAGAGTTGTTAACTCAAGTGAATTTTTTTTTTTCGTTTAATTTTTTGAAAAGTTCATCGAAAATTATTCGAGGTTTATTTGAATCACATTGGCGCCAAATTAATTTAACGCCATTTTGATCATCTTCCGAAAAATACTGGATCGTTATTTTGCGGTGAGGTGAAATCAAAGTATTTTTGCCGTGGGATTGCAGATTACTTCGGATCTAGATTGTCTGTTACAGCAAGGTGAAACATAAAAAAGTTCAAAAATCAGAGATAGCTGTTACTTCCAACGCAATCATCGTGATTTTCAAACACCATCATCTATCAAAAATCTTCATCGAAATTTTGTCGATTGAGTGCTACTGATTTAACTGCTTCGTATGCTGCCAAGATTGAAATTTTCTGAAGACGACCTGAGATTGATCCAAGTGCTGACTCACGGGAAAACGCCGATTACTCACGAACTCAACTGGGAGATATTCAACGAAATTCCGCAGATTACGGGTAATGTAATTTTCGATACTTTCAAATTATATATTTCATTTGCTATTGCGGAAAACAATGGGGTATATTCAGTGATTTTGTGGGATATTGAGTGAAATTAGTTATATAAAAAATTGTTTTTCTCTTTGAAAATTTTTTTTCCTTTCCTTCAATTTCCAAAACGCTTAATTTCAAGAACCCCCTTTAGTTCAGTAAAAATCAAGTGAAATTTCACAGGACGATTAAGCTTAAAAATAAGTTCGAATAAAACAGGTTACGAATGATAAGGTTTTGGAAACAAATCGCTAACTGCACATCAAACTGTGAAGGAACAATAAAAATTAAACAAAAAGATTATAAAAAATTATTAAATACTTTTGAAAACGAAAAAATAACAGAAGTGAGAATAAATTTAATTGAATTCCCATTCTGGAAAACATTTTCGGGAGAAATAGTTTTAGAAACCTTCTCAGTAAATGTTGTTGGAATAATTCATTATAAAAGAGGTATCGAAGTCGCAAAATTCATAGAAATTTCAAAAAATATTTTCAGTATTCAAGCTTTGGACTCGATAGAATCTTTCAGAATTTTTCTTGAAAATTTTGAGAGAGAAAATCCTCTTTAAAAATACGTAAAACTACGAAAATTAAAAAAATATAATATAATATTAACAAGTAAAACATTTTCATATTTGAACAAATTTCATGTTTCAACAATTTATTGTCATAAAAGAAAAAATCCTTTGTTACATTGGGCAAGTTTAATTGGGAAATTTAATGTCACAAAATTCCTTTGTTAAAAAAACTAATGCATAAACCTGAAAACTTAGTACAATAAAATATTACAGATAGTATTCAAGGATACCTTTCAATAGATCTCTTGTTATAAACAATCACGAGGATTCAAATTTAAACAAGATTTATTCAAGTTTATTTTTGAAATATATTCTCAATTAGAATATTTTTTTTACTTTTCTTTTCTTTTTCTTTTTCATATTTTAAAACATAAAAATACATACGAATAATATTACGAAAAATTAATAGTTTAAATAAAAAGAAAATTTTTTTTCTCTCTTTTTCAAAAATAAAATAAATTTTTTTTGAAAATAAATTTTATTATTATTTTTTTTCAAAATTGAGTTATCGGAACTAAGTACATTACCAAGTACTCCAGAAAGCATGAATACGGCAAGCGAGAGAACCACTACCCCATCCCCTCAAGGAGGATCAGGCTCTGGGAGTACACACCCTCAAGTACATTATGTCAGGCCAGCTGATGAAACCATACGCCCGATACAAGGTCCAAGTGGGAAAATATTTGATGGCCAATATTACTTGGACTGGAAACGTATGATAATAGCTTTAATAAGGGGTTTGGGATATTGGGATGTTTTTGGCCCACACCCTGAACTAAATATTTATATCGAAAATATGGATAATCTACAATACAGACCATCTTCGAATTCTGCTAAAGCATATTTTAAAAAACAAGAATGTGCAAAAGCATTCATTATGGAACGGATGACATATAATGTATCAAAACAAATTAGGGAATGTAAAACAGTAGATCAAATTTTTGAAAAATTAGATATAACTTATGGTTCTAAAACAAAAATAGTCGCAAATATGGCAAAATCAAAATGGACTGCTTTTAGATTTACACCAAGTGGCAATATAAGAGGTTTCTTAAATAAATGGGACATATTAGTACAAGAAGTTTGTGATGCGGGGAAGGAGGTATCTGAAGAAGAGGAATTAGAAAACCTTCAATTGGCATTAGGATACGAACAAACCATTGCAAAAATGCAATTTGATAACCTCCCAGAAAATAAAAAAAATCTAGAAATATTTAAACAAATATTAGAAGAAGACGGTGATCAAAAAATGAGAGATAAACAAATTAAATTACAATACCAATCGTCTAACAAAAAATTTGATAATAATGGGAATAAATTTAAAAATAATAATACGAATTATAATAATAATAAAGACAATAGATTGAAAGGAATAATAATTATAGACGAAATAATAATACAAATGGAAACAATAATGGAAATAATAATAATAATTATTATAGAAACAATAATCCAAGAAATGAAAATAATAATCATAATAATCAAAATAATTATAATGAAAACCAAAACAATAATAGAAATAATGATCAGTCACCTAGAAAAAATAATAAAGAAGAAAGATGTGTGGAATACCTTGTCGTGAGAGATATTCACACTAGAAGGTCTTCAACAGTATTTGCGTGTTCTGCCACTTCATACGATTAAGTATGGGAGAGCCAAATCCTCGGCAAACACTGGCGATTTTTGAGCCGGTTCTGAGAGTTTATATACAGGATTTGGTACACGCACACCGACACACATGCATACGTACATGTACGTAATTATGTCATACGTTACGTCGTTTCTTGTCTCCGTTGAGGTGATAAGAAACGACGCAGTGCGTTTGGTACCGGGTTGTGACATTACCGAGATCGTTATCAGGTAATTGATCTCGGCCTGTACAATGCATCTTACCTGTACGTACGTACAGGTACGAACATACAAACGCACCAGTGTAAATTCGTTTAACGTCATAAAGACGATTATTGCCAGCCTTTGGGCGGCAACTGTCATTGTGGGGTGCGAGCCCCTATTACCTCATACAAGTAATGTCCACACAGCTACTCCCCCCAGTTTTTGCGCCGCGAAAATGATAAGTCGCGTGCCTGGGGGGACTTATTGAGTCTACTGCTGCCTCTGGTCCTTCTCCCATTTAGCGAGGGCTGAGCCTACTGCGGCCCCTACGCACTCATATGACTGTTTTCGTGCGTCAAACCAGGCCTGGTAGGCGTCCCTGCTGGCCTGTCCCCTTTGTCTAGGCGGTCTTTGTGGAGGAGCCAGATGGTAATATGGTCGGGAACCGTAG
>WOFM01000999.1:0-24312 GCA_011428145.1 Ericerus pela
CAAAATAAAGCGTTTTTAGAAACATTTATGTTTTTGAAAATTTTTTTATATACCTGTAAATCAATTTTAATGTCTTTTTTCAAATGATTTTTTTTAAACTATTCTGTGAAATTCTGAGGAAAAAAATTACGAATCCCCTTAATTCCCCTGGTTACACCACTGAATTTTACATAGTAATACTTTCATTTATTAGTATAAGCTGTATTCGGCATGTTAAAAAAGTGTAACATTAAAAACTTTTTGCCAGTTCGAACACATTCTCATAGTCCACTTTACCTCAGAATTTTTTCGTTGCATTTCTTGAAAATTGCTTAGTAAATATATGAATAAAAAAATTGATACATTATACTGATACGAGATTTTTAAGAAAAACTGGGTATCTATAAGTATTTTTTCACCGAATAATTTTTTAAATTAATAAGGACGAAGACATAGGCGAATGGGGCCCATTCATTGGCGAACCAATTGGGGTAGGAAACTTTTAGTACATTATTTTGAAGTTCAATTTCGCTTACCATAAAGAGGAAACTTTGACGCCTCTAACAAAGTTTCTTGTGTCTGAATTTCCATATAGGCAGTACAGAACAACAGAACAGAAAAATTTCACCGATTAGGCATAGATTAAACTGAATTAAAGCAGGGGTTTTTTCTCGAAAACCAACTATAAAAGAAATTAAGTAAAAAAAAGTTAAAAACTCTAGCGCAGCAAGCCTCGTTAGAAAAAGTAGGTTTTCGAGAGAAAGAATTATATGAATTTTGATGATCACATTAATTTTCTGTAAGTTTATACGCGTTAATGGTATGTAATGGTTGTATAAAATGTGTTAGCTGCTGACAAAATATTAGACAATGTGAAATTTGAAAGCATTATTTCTTTGAAAAAATGAAAAATAAATTCCGATGATAGAGTATATATGGTACATCATCATATAATTTAAAATAAAACCAATGAAATATAATAAAGTTATGAAATAATAAAAAAGAAAACCTGAGCATGTGGTTAATTTTTGTAGAAAGAAAAGTTCGTGCAAATTAGAAAAAAGAGGGAAAATAAGCTTTACTGGAAGTACTGTCCGGTCGATCCACGACAAAATTGGAAGCTG
The DNA here is from genome assembly GCA_011428145.1 of Ericerus pela. NCBI lineage: Eukaryota > Metazoa > Arthropoda > Insecta > Hemiptera > Coccidae > Ericerus > Ericerus pela. The sequence goes on from WOFM01000999.1 coordinate 1,104, forward strand.
CTACAAAGAATCAAAATAAATACTTACTCCGAATTTCGTAGCTATTGGCGTAAAATTAAGCATATTATATAGCCAAAATAAAAACAAAAATGGTGGTACCGGAAGAACCGTCTGGCCGATCCACACCAAAATCAATAAGTATGGTCCTTGGCTTAGTACAAATGTACGTACCAAATTTCGTGATTATCTGATAAAAATTGCGACATGTACCGTGGGAACAAGAAATGGACTTATACCTATCTATTTATCTATCTATCTATCTACACACACACACACACACACCCACACACACACACACACGAGCGCACGCTCAACTATTTGAGTAATCTGAGCTCCCTTGCAAATGAAGACAACCTGAGGTCCAGTTGAAATAACTGGTGTAGAGGAGTGCTGCTGGGTTCTATAACTAAATTAAGGTCATCCACTCGACGATTATACCTGCCTTGGTAAAAATAGAAAAGAAAAAGGACATAATGAAAATATACGTGAGTAGAGAGAGAGAGAGTGAAAGAGAGAGAGAAAGAGTAAGTGAGTGAGAGTGAGTGAGTGAGAGAGGAAGATGGGTGTATGAAAGTAAGCGAGAGTGAAAAAATAAAATACTTCGCACCCTACCACCCCAACAACTTTTAAGGGAACAAGAGAACCTGCTAAAATATAACAAAAGAACCTTTTTCACGAATTCTTCACGTTTATTCCCTTGCAGAATCCAATCAACCAGCTTATACATAATTATATACTATACCTACGTACCTCATAATACGACGTCATAACAACTGGGAAGTGAGAAATTTTTATCTTGGAGACTTATGATTACAGACCCAGTACCGTGATGGAAAATAAATATAACATCATTCACTGAAGAAACTGAATGGCGAATAGGTAACTAAAAAAAAAAAAAGAAAAAGTATAGAATAAAAACCATAAAGCTGAATAAATTCAAAAGTCTTTTATAACTACCCGATGGATAGTACCTGCTAGCGACCCTAGCATGAAGATTCTGGTTTAGAAATAAATTTAACTGCAGTGATAAGTGATTTAGTCTTTGGTGATCGAGGTTTTACTATCAAAGACGCTCAGAGCTTCGTCAGTTTTGACATCAAACTTTCTTTAATGTAACTCCCACCATCTGTAGTTGAAAAAACTCGAAAAATACTTCTTTTTTATTTCAGCAGCCTATCGATGTTGAAAAAGTAGTTAATCTGATTCGAAATAAGTTTCAAATTTTCCAAGGATCAGTAGGTACAATGCGTCATTCAAATTTTTGAAATATAAACAAGATGGGAAAGCTCGAAATTGTGAGAAATACAGCAAAACAAAAAGCAGTCATCTACGTTTATCCCCCTGGGGAAGCTCGATAGGTAGAAGTGGGGACTATTTTTTTATATACTCAGTGAAGGGTACCAAATATTTTTCAGAAATAAAATTTTTAATAGATATTATTTCATTTTCGACATGGTTTTTCACCATAACTCTTCTCAAGCCTTCCCAGCACTATAATATGGACGAGAAAAAATATTCTTGCTACATATATGAAAACATACATCACCCCCTATCAAATTTGAAAAAAAGGAATACCTGTAGAGAAAAAAAATATATAACATCCCCCACAGACAAAATAAAAGAGCGAATTGCAAAAGAAATGAAAAAAGAATAGAAAAAAAATAGAAAAAAAGAAAAGAAAAGAGAAATAAATTTAAAAACCGTTCGTGTAATCACTAATCATCCGATGGATACTATCTACTACTTGGTAACAATAATACTTGGAAACCGTATTTCACAATATTCAATATACGAATTGGTGAAAGTTAGGAATCTGAGTTCCACACATTGGTGCCAAATTTTGGAACTCAGAAACCTCATGTACGAAATTTAATATAGTTTTTAATTCGGCAGGGGCTCACTCTAGATGAGTGATTGTTGGGACTAAAATTATATATAAGTGTTGCAAATATGAGGAATCTTAGCTCCGTGTACTTCTTTATCCATGGAGATTCATATATAAGGGTGGAAACGTACTAAGCTTCGGGAGTCGGAGTTTTGGAATTCGGATTCCGCAAATAGGAATATGTATACATATGAATTTGAGTTATTGGTGCCTAAATTTTCCTGAGATCATGAAATGAAAAACGTACCCAGCCCCAACCCTGGGGCCTAATACCGCACCAAGCGTAATAAATAGATTTTATAAAAAAAAAACCTACTTAAAAAGTACTCTGGCTCTCCAGCGAAAGGGACTTAAATATTTTTGGTCATTATTATTCACCAGAACTTGAGCTAGGTACGAGTGACAGGTAATTAGGTATCTACCTCATAACATATAGGTAAGCAACAATATGCAACGTCGTTCTATGAGTAAATTAATTAGCGATTCGGATGAAATTTCGTATTATGTAGGGCGTAAAAAATGAAAATTTAAATTAAAAGCATATTCTAAAACCTTTTTAAGTCGTGTAATCTTTCATTTTTGTTGCATGGATAAATACTGTGTAAATTTATTACAGAAACTAATAATTTTGGAAAATTAGATTTTCAACAGCTTCTAGAATATATATAGCACCTAATTATGTTAAACAGACGTTTTAATGACAACCTATTATAAAAGGAGAGTCTTCTCTTTGTTGTGCACATCCACAGCGAGGGGGCTGTGCCGAAAAACGGGTGAAATGAGAGACTTGCGAAGGGGAGAGGGAAAGATCTTTTGAAAAGGTCTTCTTCAAGTGGCGCCTTTTCGTGTGAAACAGACTTTCTTACGCGCGCGGTATACAATAATTCAATTATTTTATAAATGGAAGCGCTTGATTATCCATTATACGGCCGGTAAATTCGCCGTTCAGATCGTAGACTAATATTCGTTCGAAGAGGACGGGTGAAAGAAAGAAGAAGAAGAAGAAAAAAAGGAAGCGTAAATGGAAAGTTAATAGGGAGAAAGGAATGGTGGCTGCAGCGGTTACTTTTACCGTCTCAATTTTCGTAGCCATAGGTTTTGTCTTTGGGTGTCAGTATACCTGTCTATAATTAAGTAAAAATGGTAGAGGATTAAAATTTTACAAACAATTAAATTTCCCACCATTTAAATTTTTGACCAGGCATTTGTAAAATTGTCCAAGGTTTATTTCATATAGGTATTTTCATTTTTTTTCAATTTATTTACAAAATTGACTAAAATTGATCAATTACTATATCGATAATACGGTAAGTTAAGGTTTTCAATAAAAAAAATTTTTTAAATCAAAGGCATTGTTTTAACTGACTTTAAAAAACGAGGTAGTTATCAGTTCGATTTCTTTTTTTTTCTCGTTTGTTTCGGTATAACTTTTCAACCTAGGCATCGATTTTGATGAACTTTTTCTTATTGTTTTTGCATTCATTGATTTTCAATACTTACTAATTTACGTTTGTGTCCAAGTTATTTATGTAAATATGCGTAAATGAAAACCAATGAATAATAAAAAATGTTAATTCCATAACTCTCTAGCTCTAAAAAAATTAATATTTATGACTAACTTTTCCTTTGCATTTTCATAAAATTTGTGTCAATGGAAGACATAAGCTCTTTTTGCTTAGGAATTTTCGCAAAAATTTGGTTTATGTAATTGATCGCAACATGATATTATATGTATACAGGGTTATTCACTTTGACTCGCAGCATTCAAAATCCCCATTTTCTGCGAGTCAAAGTGAATTGCGTGTGAAAATATATATGTTATTTTGAAACTCAAATGCGCTGACAAATTGAACAAAACTACTGAACAATGTCCATCTAATGTAGTTCTGCGTGTGTTTGATTTATTTCAATTTGTTTCATAATTAAGTAGAATAAAATGCTCTGAAGATCCAGTTTTGTACGGTAGTTCAGTTCAATTTGTCACCGATGTACACTGTCTCATTTGAGTTTCAAAATAACGTATAAATGTTCGCACACGATTTACTTTGACTCGCAGCAAATGGAGACAGGGCTGGATAGAGGGAGGAAAGGGGAAATTCCCCAGGGGCCCGGACTTTTTGAGAGGGCCCTCCGGACTCTCTCAATTTTTCAAAGCTTATACCAAATTGAAGGATAAAACAGCGTTTGAAATTTGATGGTAGAGGAAAAAATTTATTAAGTAGGTAATTGAAAGTTGAAAAAAGCAGTCATATCGAGAAGACGTGAATTATTCCCTTCAACGACATTTAACTTCCGACAATACCAAAAATGAACGTTCCTTCAGCACATTAGCCCAAATAAAAAATTTTCACCGGTCATGCCGTTACAAACCTAGCAACTTTGTCCATTAAATCAAAATTAGCTAGAAATCTGAATTTTGATTCCATGCTGAGAAAAAAGCTAGAAAAGGGAACATTGTGTAAAAACTTCTAAACTTTTTTTTTTTTTTTTTTTTTAATAAGTGCATTTATATTAATTTTCTCGATCATTTGTTTGTTTAATTGTTTTCCATAATATTTTTGATGACTTTTTGCAATTAAACGTTTTAACTTCTAATTTCATCTTGTATTTTTTTAATATCTTACAAATCTCTTCATAAAATATTTAATGATTTTTCCTTTTCATGTAGGAGGGGGTCTGTAAATAATTATGTCCCGGGACCGGATTTTCTCTCTCCGGCCCTGAATAGAGATTTTGAATGCTGCGAGTCACAGTGAATAACCATTTATATGTATGTGTATATGTACCCGACGAATATAGAACCTTGGCATTTTTTTAAGTCAGTTAAAAATAACCTGGAATATCTATAATTCCACAAACATCATATATCGTACTTCGAAACAATTCTTGAATCAGCCTGCCTGTCAGTATTATCAATCTAATGGCTCGAAGTTTTGGAATTTCTCAACCACAAACCGCCTCAAGGTGATGGGGCCTGCGGGTGCACGTCGATGTTAATTGAAAACTAGTCGTACACGGTGCCTACAATCTTCGCAAATTCCTTCGTTTCCACGTGAACGAAAGAAAGTGAGAGAAAAAAGACTAAGTACGTAATCTTACCTGCGAATTAATTTCCTCTCTATTTACGTAGTCAAAAATACGTTCATAGAAGACCTTTTTGCATTGAATTACGTCCGTATAGGAAAGAAAAAGAAAGAAAAAAATGAAGGAAAAAAGATAGAAAAAAAAAATCCAGAATTCAATTTCCTATTTCCACTTCCGCGTATTCTTATTGCCGTCTTACGACCCCGTTTTTCTCACAAAACGAGACCATCTCCCTACTTGCTTTTCCTTTTGGAACAATCATTCTTTGAATTTTTTCACGCTATAACGCTCCCCTGTATTGTCATACTCATCATCGTCATCATTTTCTATAAACGAGCTTCGGTCCGCGTTCGAGTTTTTCATATAAATAGGGTGAGAAAAACAATGGAATTTTCGAAATCGAAGGTACCTGTTTTCCAGTTACAATAGTTTTTCGATATTTCTCTTATTATACGAAGCCTCTTTTTATTTGTATTATTTTACGTTTAACTGGGAAAAAAATCTGATTTAATTAAATAGGTTGGAAAAGGACAGAAAATAAAATTCTATTTTCAAAACTCTTAGGTTTGAGAAACTGTGAAAGATACATCCTTGTTGTTGGAGCTGGTTAAAGCATTGAGTTTTCTTCTAACTTATGGCCATACTGACAATTCATTGCAGAAAAACTTAATTTTAAAACGGCAGTATTTTTTATTTCTTCTGTCATTAAACGTTCGGAGTTATAACTCCCGATTTCTTTCATAGGTTTATTCTATTTATACAACTGTGGAACTATAGTTATATCTATTTATCAAGGTAGAACGCCAAAAGAATGGGTACGTTAGTTTTTTAAAAAGTGCAGAACTTCGTGACCCGACTCGGTATATAAGTTCTAATGAAAGGTTCCCTTCTAACGATGACCAATATGATCGTGTTTATATCTCATATAGCGTGTCTCCTCATTTCCTACATATCAAGGAAGTTCTTTAAGTTTTCTGCAGTTGAACAGAGAAATCATTTTTAGCATAAAGATATCGAGATCTTGGAAAAACTAGAGTGCAGTATTTTTTTTTTACCCATGAAATGAAATACAATTATAATAAGTTTAGGTTAAACACGAATTTTCAAAAAATAAGCTTTTTTTTTTGGCTTTAGCTTTAGTGCGAAATAAACATTATTTCGTTGCGGAAGGTTGGCAGCAGTATTGACATATTTTATAATCGCAATAGTGACTTTAGCAGAAAGTAGAATAAAAAGCTTATAAAAATACTACCTTTTTTTTTTTTTTTTTTTTTTTTTTTTTTTTTTTTTTTTTAATAAACAAATTTCCTGATCAACAAATCTTTTCCAAAATTGTTATTTATCACATGTAGACATTGTAGACCTATTATGTTCACAACAATGTAATAAAAAAGGTGCCCTTCAAATTTACCCTTTCCTTGTTGCATAAATTTGACAGCTGATTTAAAAAATTCAGCTAGGCCTAATACAATACTGTAGCCTACCTATACTGGATTTTTCAGAACAACTTTAAAAACTCCCAACACCTTTGCTACATAATTTAAGGCCTAAGTAAAATTAGTATATTTTGCTACGAGAGCGCAAAGTGAGCGATCCTCAACGAGCAAGCCGCAGGCGGGTGTTGTAATTGCATGAGTCAGGGTCCTCATATAGCACTCGAGTTGCAAATGCTATTTTTTGTAACACATGCACATGCATGATTAGGGAAGGTGTCTGATTGGTTGATGGGAGGAGCCAAACACTTTCATAACGCGAGCAAATACATATTTGCTCCGACTAAAAAATTTTTGCTTCCTGGTTGGAAATTCCATACATTGGGCATTGAAAATAAAGAAGTAATCACGTATTTTTCGGCATTTGTTACCGAAAAACCTTTTTTTGTTCCTCACAATAAACACCAGGCCCATAGCCAGAGTAAAATCCCAAGAGGGACGAACTGCAGACCAGGTAGAGCAAAATTGTTTTTGTAGATTATATTAGCTGTATTAAAAAAATGTTTTTTTTTTTTTGGGGGGGGGGAATAGAAAAATAGCTACGAAAACTTCTTTCCTTCTTTAAAATTTAGAAAACAAAATTGAAAATTTTTCCAGGAGAGAAAAGAGCAACGCCAGGAGGGGCGTTTCCCCAGCTCCCTTCCTGGCTACGTGCCTGTTAAACACCATAAGTTTGAATTGTCAAGTAACAATTTTAAAGTAAATTTCTAAATGTCATGCGTTTAGTATGCCTATCTCCTTAACCTGAGAACGTGACACGTGTTTATTGAATATTTTTTATTTATCTTAAAAAGTTTATTGTTAAATACTAAGCTACTGCTACTTTTAAAGTCTGGAGGACTTCTCAGGAAACACTATAATGCAGGACTTCTTTAGAATCCTTCATAATAATTGATAAGTGTTACAGTAGTCAACATAATCACATTTATTGCTTTTTTTTTTTTCATGCATAACTCCCCTTCTTCACTTAGAAAACAATTCGTGAAAGCAATGTTAGTTTTTATATTTGCATAGGCTTAGCTAGTATCTATTCATGTATTTTTCTAACAGTAAATGAGGACAAATTGCACTTTACTAATGTTTTTTGTACATGATTAGAGACATTGTTAACAAAAAATAAAAAATTTAGGAAATAATGAAAAAAAAAAATGAAAATAGTGCAAAGCAGCATTTTTCCGAAGTGGTGGCGAAGTTTATGCTCATGATTGGTAATTTTAAAATATTCATCTGGATAATGTTTAAAATATAGTTTTTTAATTTTCGCTATTCCAGTCTTTTTTATTTTTAATTTATTTTTTTAGTGTAATTATTGCGCCCGATCATAAATACATACCTGTACCTACTTACATTAATAAATAATAAGACGAATAAATAATAATTTATCAGATCATCAGTTAATTTTATTTCATTACCTAAATACTGATTATATTGAACAAGGGCTTGTAAATTTTCTTTGTAAGCGAGAGAGGAGGTCCACATAATCTCTAATGTCTCTTCTGATCCTCGTTCCCTCCCGTCAAAATAACATCACCACTGACAAAGACAAGCTGTTTTTTTTATGACAAGTGTTTTGTTGGGTTAGGGTAAACCCTCAGACCTCCTCTTCATCTCTACCCACAGTATCAAATATTTATTTTTTTACCTGACAAATGAAAGAGTCTAATGGTTATAATACAAGTGGGGAATTTGCTTAACCCTCCACAACACAACTGTACACGTATTTAGTTGAGAAGTTAGCTACCACGTCGCTCCTCCAGATAACGTTTTTGTACGTTATGCTTCATATCTGTTACAGTTTTTATAAAAATTCGACACGTAAACTTCTTCATAACATGAAGGAGTATTGTGTCTTTCTTCAATAAATATCAAAGAATCAAACGAACAAAAAGATGACAAGTTCGCAAAATTAGTCGAATCAGTTTTTATCACGAAACCTTTCCTTTTTTCTAACAACTAGGCATTTTTCTCTCCAATCATTTTACGTAGGTACCATACAATAAATTGCCAGAAATTTACGATTTTATTTTCGATAGTTTTCCTGTAGTTTTCCATTCTCGAGGAAAATCGTCTCAAATCTAGCGAACTGTAATTCAATACATATAATTTGAAATCAGCGAAAAAATTCAGCTGAAATATTCGAAACAATTCAAGAATTTATAACAGAAAATGAGATTTTTGTTGCTCATACTTTTGAGCAGATTTTCAAACCTGCAATTTAAAATTGTGTTGGTTAGCAAATTTGAGGCTGGGATCATGTGATAATTTTTCAATTTATGAAAAATTATAAAGTTTAGCATACAAATTCGAAATTTATAGAAGTGTTTTTGTATAATACCAACATAGAGTACATAAATATATGTAATCAGTAGGTGTAGGTGTACATATGAAGTATAGAAAACAAAACGTAACGAATGTATCGGAATTTTTTTCTTACTGTGAAAATTCATTCCCTTCTGTCAGAATGGAAGTATATCTTGTCCCTCCTTTTTTTTTCCAAACATTTGAGGAGAGTATTCTGCAGAGTTTGTACATTGGGAAATGGATGTTCTGAAGCAAAACAGTTTCCGTTTTTTTTTTTAAATTGATACTAGCCCATTAACAGCCCCATAAGCTAATTAAAGGGCGTAAAGCGCCCTTGTCATCCCAGATTTTTGGCAAATTTTTTTCTCAATTGAAACATTTTTTCCATTTAAAAGGTAAATATAACGTATGCTTCGCCAGCTTTTACTTTTGCCTTCCCTCCAAATGAAAGCCCAAATTTATGCCTATGACTAGCACTCTAAAAACAAAATTTTGTACAGTAGTGTATTCGACAGATTCCAGCTTAAAAACTATTGGGCCTTTGAAAACTAAGTATATACCAACGACTTTAATTGTAGAAAATTTCATAAGAAAACTTTTACTGATAATTAAATTTTCTGTTTCTAATCAACCCTTCAGGCGAGAAAATTATGAAAACCACTACGAAATTTAGTTTAAAACATATCGAATGGTTGAGGGCAGAGTGTCAAATTGCGAGATGGCAAGTATTCGATTTCATATAGTTCCCTCCCTAATTATAATTAAACATCCAAAGGGCAAAATATTATCTTTCTTCTTTCTTGAGAAAAGGTAGGTGGTAATAGGGCAGACTTGTTCCTCCACATTACCTGTAGTTAATAAAACAAGTCTATCTTTTTGCCTACATAAGTATATATTTACTATGGTATGCGTATATTTAACTTATGCACCTATGTATTCATTTTCGTAGCTATTGTAAAGGCATAAAAGAGTATTGGATGTACCTGATAGAACTCTCTTTATGTGTTACACCTTACATAAGTATATCAATATCAAGCTGTATATTAATACCTCTAAACGTGAATTGTTTTAAATAATTTATTTTCCACATTCACGTAGTGGACCTTAACTTTTGGATTCAGTCTTTAAATGAAATAAAACATCACAATTAGTAACTTCAAAATATAATAATTTTGTACATATAGTACAGGTAAGTTTACATAATATTCAGCAGTTTAGACTGTCTGGATCAGAGTATAAATATTCTAAATGAAACGTGAATTTATATATAAAATTGGGTGTAATAATTGTAGTGGCCTTAGCCCTAACTTCGTTTATAGTCCGAGAGACTAATAAAATAACGTAGTCACACTCCTCCTCACCGAAGTGCAACTGCTTGGCAACCATCACAACACCAGTACAGACAGTCAACGTACTATACGCTGTTGCCAAACCTCTGCACCTTGTAGGTGCGCAGTGGATCGTGTCATATCACGATACTGTGGGTGGTGTACACCAATCAGATCTCTATGGTCAGTTTATCAGTTGTTGCTGTTCTGAAAGAAAATTACCTTGTTAAAGGTAATGACATACATATAATATTAAACAAGTTTATTAAATGAAAAAATTCAAACAAAACAAGAAACAATATTATGACTAAGACTAGTTACAAGGAAAGTCATAAAAGAACATAAACGTAAAAAATTATAAAAAAAACGTGAAAAAGTAAAAAACTTATGAAATTTTTATTTTATTGTTTCTTTTTTGACGTCTTGTCCACAAATTGCCGGACATTGTCTTCGGGTGTAGGACAAGAGTTTTGGCCATATATTAGGAATTCTGTGAAGGAAGAATGGGAAATTTGCAAATTTGTATAAAGTTTATTATATGCATTATTAAAATATAATAAATCTTATTATTGTTAGGTACCTACTGACACTTATCACCCGCTTACACTTTTAAAAAGGGGCTGGATGGTGGTAATGAGTATTGAATAGAATTCATTACTCTAAAGTCAGTTAAATAGGAATTGAATATATGGTGCCAATTTCCATTGTTTCAATTTCTATATGCTTAGTCGAGTATGTCTAGTTTTCAGAACAGTTATAGAGTTTCAACTTGAGGTTGTTGGAATTCTATCATCACTGTTTAATTCTAATGGGGCAAGAAACTTTATTGGTCTACTTATTACATTAAAATTAGGCAGTAATACATCTGCGTGACAAACTTTACCATCACGAGAGGGGTGCAACGTAACAATTTTGGCAATTTTTTATACGCCTGGTTTTGTCATATAGTCCAAGACATGGACTATGTCCCCAATTTTAGGTTCAAAGGGTACGTTTCTGTAAACATTATCTACACCTTTTAGAACTTTATCTCTTAAAAAGGGGAGGTATAAATTTTTCCAAGTTGTCCATAACTTGGTTAAATTTATTTGATCTATTTCCCACAATTTTTGTAGGGATTCAGTCGTTGGAGTAGATTCATCCAAGGGCTTATTTAGATCTAACGTAAACATTCTAAAGTTTGCGTGCAAAAAATGAGCTGGAGTGAGGGTCCATTGCTCAGCATTATCTACCGCAGGGCATAAGGGTCTCTCATTAAGTACAACTTGAATATTTTTCAAAGCAATTTGAAAATTATGTTGATGATGAGGGTCTGCTCCCATTACGCGATAGAACATAGGTTTAAATATGCCTATTATCCTCTCGAAAGAGGTTCCCTACCATGGGGCTTTAGAAGGTGTAAAGTACCAAGATATTCCTTTTTTAAGTAATTGATTGCTAACTTCATTGTTTGTAATAAACGTATCCCAAAACTTAAGGAGAAGTGTTGCGATCAATGCAAATTGGGCTGCATTATCCGAAAGTATTACTTTCAGTGTTCCCCTATCTGTGAAGAAAGTTTGGAACGCTACCCAAATTTCATCTGTCCTAAGTGAGGAAAGAGAGACGAAATAAACAGCCCTTGTGGAAAGGCATGTGAAAATTAGAACCCATTTTTTATATTTTGGTGACGTTGGTGTTGCTTGAACATTCTTTTTCTTTTTCAAGAATTCATCAAAAATTAAAAATGGTCCAAATACATCCACTCCTGTATAGGTAAATGGATGTGAAAATGGCATTAACCAGAAATCAGGTAAAGCCGAATGAGTTGGTTGCTCATACGGTTTATTAGAATGTTTTTTACAGACTAAGCAGGCTTGTTTCAAAATTTTAGGCATGAGTTGCATTGCTTTAGGTGTAAAATAACTATGTCTGAAAGCAGCCATAGTGTATTTTACTCCTGCATGACAATGCATTTCATGTACATTTAACAAAATTAATTTTGTTAAGTGTGATTTTGGATATAGTAAGACAGGAAATAACACATCTTCTGTAAAAGGTGTTATTGGTAAATAATTTTTGAGTCTGAGAATTCCTGACTCATCTATTACTATATGAAATTTGTTGTAACTTATATATTCAGGGGGGTTAGGTCCCAAGAATGTATTATACAGTTCAGGGAAGTATTTTCTCTGGTCTGTATATATGAAACATAGCAACCCAAACTGATATGTGTTGGGTAAGATTGCATAAGGTTTTATTGACCTATTACGTTTAAGTCTTTTCTGAGAAAACTTTCTTTGCGTTTAGGCAAGTGAAGAAGGGTTTTTCTAATTTTGTTAAAGAGTTAAACTTTTCTGGGTCAATATTAAAAGGAGATGTCATAGTTCCCTGCATGAAGTATTTGTATGGGAAACTATCTTCTTTTTTGGCTGGTGTATTTGAAAGGTCGAGAGGAGTGTCTGTTACTTCCAAATTCTGAGTTTGTTGTGGAATAAAATTTTGTGTGGCAAATGATTTCACTTGACACATAAATGTTTCTTTTTCCATAATAAACTTAGGTATTTGCCATTTTTTAGATTTAAGTTTTCTTTTTAACTTAGCCGGTTTGTGGTTGTCAAATACGTCATCCGATGATTTAGGGATTAAACCTGAATATTTATCGGAGACTAAAAATGATTCCCTTAAAGTTTGTGTTACAGGAGAAGATTTCTCTTCTTCTGTTAATTCTCTTAATAACTGAATAATGTGGAGATCAGTAATAGGCCAGGTGTCTGGACTATAATTGAGCCAATTTGGTCCTGACCACCACGTTGTCTTAAACAATTCAGTTATTTCTATTCCCCTGGATCCAACATCCACTGGATTTTCTAGAGTGGGAACGTACCTAAATTCAATGTTGGGAGTGTTTTTTATATCTTCAACACGATTTTGTACAAATTGCGTTAAGACTTTACGTTCCAACATCCATGTAAGTACACATTTGCTGTCTGACCAAATATAGGTTGGGTTGGCAGCAATGTTTAATGGTTTCCGAATATTTTGGATTCCTCTTGTCCCAATGAGTGCCGCTAACAGTTCCAGTTGTGGAATGGTCATAGGCTTCATTGGGGCAATTCTGGATTTTCCCATTACAAAACAGACATTTGCTGTGTCATTTTCTAGATTATGGAAACGTAAAAACGCTACCATGCAATATGCTGTTTTAGATGCATCTACGAACACATGTAACTGGCATTTTTTGGATTGAATGTCCCTGAAAAAATTTGTCGGGGCAAACAATAATTTGTACAGAGGGATAAATCTTTAACCAATTCATTTGCTATTAATTGAAGAGCCTCTGGAATTATCTCATCCCATTTATACCCTTCGTTCCACAATTGTTTTATAAATACTCTTGATGGAACAAAAGCTGGTGAAAACCAGCCATGTGGGTCGAAATATTGAGATATAACTTTTGAAAATTTTCTTTTTGACCAGTTATTATATTCGATCTGTTTCTTTGGATCGCTTATAAAGATTATATCCTTATCCATGTCCCAAGTTAGGCCTAAAACTTTAATTTGAGGTTTACTTAGGGCATCTATCGGATTAAAGTCCTTTCTCAATGGAATACAATTTGTCCCCCATTGGGAAAGTTCCATGGAGATACCCGTTATCAATTTGTTTGCACGGTCATGAAGATTTTTCATGTCTTGATGTGGGTAATGAAGTTACTAAATTATCCACATATAAATGATTAGCAAATTTTTTATAGAATTCTGGGTCAGTCACTTTGAAATGGTGCATTAATAAAGCTGCTAATAAGAATGGAGCAGATATTATGCCAAAAGGAACCCTTTGAAATCTATATACCACCATATTACTCCTAGTTAACGGTTTATGAGGATCTTTTACCCATAAAAATCGTGTAACATCCCTATCATCAGGGTGGAGTCCTATTTGGTGAAATGCTTTCTTAATATCCGGAATGATAGCAAATCTATCTTTGCGGAAAGTAAGAACTGGTAAAAGATTTGCGCCTTTAAACATGCAATCGTTAATAGAATGTTTAGAAAGTTTAGTTTTGGCAGAGCCATCAAAAACAACTCTTAACGGGGTGCTTTTGGTTAAATCTAATACGCCTTTGTGTGGCATATAATGAATCAATCCTGGTTTTACGTTATTGTCTACATATTCGATCATTTCCAATTCGATTAATAAATCAAAATATTCAGTATATTTTATGAATAACTCTGGTGATTTACGTAATTTTGATAAGTGGTTTTCCAGTCTTTTATATCAGAGATTATAATGATCGGATAGAGGTGGTGGATTGTTTCGATAAAACCATCTAATTTGGTATCTGTTATTAACCATTTTGATGTCTTTATAAAATAATTCAAGAGCTTCGGCATCTGCTTTGACTTCTTGTAAATTATTTGACTCGATGCCTATTGCATCAAGTTTCCACAAATTTTCTACTTTGTGCGGGTCAGCAAAAAATGTTGGAGAGAAAGTTTCATTAATTAGCTCACTATCTTCTAAAAGACCACCTAACATATAACCAAATTTGGTATTGATAAGTGTCAGCGAGGTAGAAATATGATTTAATTCAGTAACAAAAGACCACATATAGTCATTTCCTAAAAGTAATTGAATCATATGTTTTTCTTCCAAAGATGCAAATTCGATGTTTGCATATTCAGGAAAACTTTCTCAAAATTTTGACAAATCCGGCTGCTTTAGATCACGGGTTATGTGATCTAAAGTTTTTGCCGTGATTGGTACTATATTTCCACTTGGAGTGAAAAGATTAAAATCAACTGAGTGAGACTTAGTTGGTTTTGCATTCAAGTATTGTAAACTTCCCAAAGATAACCATTCCTGATCATATCCCTTACATTTTAATTCATTGTAAGCATAATTTTTGGTTATAAAAGTATCTATGCTTCCACAATCGAAAAAACCTTGAATTTTTATAGGCTCTTTTATGTGTTTGGATAAAGCATATGATTCAAAAACTAAAAAAGTTGAAGATTTTTTAGATTTACTAAGAGATGCAAAACACTTACTATTTACAGGTAACACCTTTTGTTGATGTGATGTCAACTCCCAGTGTTGGTGCAATCAGCTTAATGCTTCTTGTATCCAACTTGTTCTGTAAATTAGAAGGGTTTTCTTGTAAAGTTTGTATTGACTTTTCATTTTTAAAGTCAATGTTAAACGTACTCAGAAGTTCTCTTCTGTCCTTCAAGGTCGCGATCCAGTTATCGACCTTACCAGCTGTGATTGGGTGGTCTGCCATCGGACAAAGATTGGAATGGTGGTTCTCAGCTAGGCATGACCACCATTTGCAATTCTTTGGGGGTTTCTTCGGGCAGTCTGTTCTGGGATGCGATTCTGCGCATAAATCGCATAACATATTTTTGTTGTAAAACTCCATACGCTTCTCAAGCGTATTATAGGCGCGGTGCGTGCACAAGAAAGCGTGGTGCTTTCCTTTGCAGAAAATGCACTGCCTATCCTGCAAGTGCGGTGTGTTGATTACTCCTAATGGAGTATTTTGCCCTTGGCGCAAACTTGCCCGCTTCTGCTCCTCTGAAACATAAGAAGATAAAGAAGTGTCTTTTTTATTAGATTTTTCTTTATTATTTTGCTTTTTGTTTGAAGGATTAGAGTTATCTTTTCCTTTCTTTTTGTTTTTGTTTTTATTGTCCGTTTTTTCAAACTTGGCAGCTGCAAAATCAGGTTTGCCTTTAGGCTTACCTCTATTGCTTCCATTTTTATTTTGGGGGTTATTTTTATTTTTATTGCCAAAATCCCTTTTTGGAGGAGCATCTCTGTCCTCAATTAACTCGAAAATTTTAATAAATTCGCAAATTGCCGAAAAAAGGTGAGAGACGTGTCTCTCGCTACTTTTTAAATTATTAATGTAGGATCGTTGTGGGAATTTTTTTGACTGCTACGTTAAATATTTGCTCTTCATCGACAATATTGGAGATTATCCTATATCTGTCGATAAGAACAGCCAGTCCATCCATGCTATTTTGGATGGAAGAGATGTTGTCTAAAGCTGTAGGAAAAGCTGTGATCTGATACCAGATCTCAGCCTTTACATTCGACAAATCTCCAAAACGATCGTGTAAGAATTGCAAACATTGATCGTATCCTACTTTATCTGGTGCAAAATGGTTGAACTTTTTGACCAAATCCTTTGGCATTGCGTCTTGCATAATTTTAATTTTGTGGGGTATGCCAATATCTGCACGTAAGTGTACGTACATTTTAAAACTTCTTATCCAACCTGGATAAGTTAAAATTTTGCCGTCCCATTTATCTAAACAGTATTTAGGTGTTTTAATGTTAAGTGGGATGTCATCCGTGTTATTGGATAGATCCAATTCCCAGCACTTAGGAATTGGATCTAAATCCTCAGATAATTGAGAATTTACCGCATTAAATTGGTCGCCTATAGTTTTAGGGACTAATGCCGTTAAAGAATTTTGAATGCGTGAAGCATTTTTTGAAAATCTTTCCTGATTAAAATTTGTACGAGTTGAATCAGTACATAATTTTTTATGTACCGGTTCATCTCGTGTTTTTTCATAAGATGGAGTCGATCGTTTTGCGGATGTATCCAAATTATCATTATTAGTAGGAGTAAATTCCTAACCTCTACGAAGTGGTTGTGATAAGTATGTGTTGTGAAAATCATGATAATTTGTATGGAAAACTTGTTCGGCAGCCTCCTTCATTTCTTGAAGGTGCTCCTTTTGTTTTTGTAAGTCCCGTTCCACATCCTGAATATTGGCCAGTTCTTGGGCAATTTCGGTGGCGATCGAACGTTTCTTATTTTCCAACGCAATCTGTACTTCCATGCTTTGCTGTCTTGCACGAATTCGTTGTTCGGCCAGTCTATCCAATTCCTCTTCTGTAAAGTTTTGGAGATTGGGCCCAGTGGCTGGTGGGACAACGTTTTGTTCGGCAGGAACAGAGTCTGGAAGCGATTTTCTTGAAACTGAACCATTGTCAACGTCCATCCTGGGAGCTGTATTTACTGCAGGTTGGAAAACCGGAAAATGTTCCTCAATTTCTCCTTCCAGGCAGAGTAGCTCCCAGATAACGCTGCGAGATTCCTTAGTCTCCATTAGTGGAGCCTCGTGTGGAATGTGGCAAAGTTCCTCAACTTGAAAACAAATGAAGGAAAGGTCTGGTGACTCGAGCATTGCATTTAGCTCTTTGCAATATTCTCCGGCTGTAAATACCGCTTGTGAGAACTGCAAGAGTTCTTGCTGATCCCAGGAGCTAACACTACCCATGTCCACGTCCAGTGGCTGTGGAATTGTGTTGAAGAATCCTAGGGGTGGCCCAATGCTGTCCCTGGAGGTACCAGGTATTGGTTGGACTGACCTCCTGGCTTCGTCAATTCTTGGTTGCACCGAGAATGCAGGTTTCTTTGATTTAACCCGGTTCAACTCGTCCAGCTGCTCCCGGGTATATTCCATAACCCTGTTTTCTTCAGCAATTTCCAACAGGGGGAAACCAGGTGGAGGAGGTGGAGTCGGGAGGTTATCCTCAGCGACTGTCGAGTTTCCAGAGGTTATCAAGTGCCGTGATTGCTCAGAGGTATGAGACATTATACTGTATTTTAGACAAATCACAACAATAGGGGTATGTGTAAGATTACAGTATTATTGATAATTAAAATTTATAAAATTTTGAAAAATTTTTGAAGAAAAAAAAATTTTATTTAGTATTTATTAATTATTCAGAAAATATTACGTCCAAATTAATTGATTGGGCGTGATGTTTAAGCTTAAGGATTATTATTTCATTATATAAAAAATAATAAGTGTTTAATTACGAGTTGTATCCAAAGAAAATTTGGGCATGACCCGTAAGTGCAATGAAGTTTTAATTTCATTACATACAAGAAATATAATAAAAATAATTATTATTTATTACGAGTCATGTCCAAAGAAAATTTAGGCATGACCCGTAAGCATAATGATGTTTTAATTACGCGAAACATATACATTCGTATTTTCAAGACTCAGAAACCATACATGTTTTTACCTTGGGTCACGCAAAAAAAATTTTGGTGTGACCCAGGGGCGCAATGAGGTTTCCGATGTCGCGAAAATACACAAGTAATAATGTACATAATATAAATAACAAAATATAAATTTTGTTATGGGCATATGTGCATAATACGTAATCAACTAATTTTTTTCAAATTAATTGTTTGCGTTATTAGGATGCTATAAATATTAT
Source organism: Ericerus pela (assembly GCA_011428145.1). NCBI lineage: Eukaryota > Metazoa > Arthropoda > Insecta > Hemiptera > Coccidae > Ericerus > Ericerus pela. The sequence continues at coordinate 19,430 of WOFM01000999.1, forward strand.
TCGAGAGTACATAATATAATAAATGGCATAATAAAATAATAAAAGGAAATTAATTATTTTGAAATTTGTATAAGACTTACGTAGCACGTGAGTATCATGCTTATAGATTCGACAGGTACGATTACGAATAGTGGGAATTCTCTCGTACTTGCTAATGGAGGAACAGGTCGCGGTATGAAATAGTAGAAGGACGAGTTGCGACCTGTTGAAATATAAAGGGAATTAGTATCACGAAAACCTTTTATATAATTATTGGCATAATTAATATTAATATAATTAATTATTTTTGCTATAAGCTTACGTCTAGATGAAAGTTTATTGAAGTTCGAACCTATAAATTCGTACAAAATGATTTGTTTTTCCATTTTTTGTCGAAACACTAAATGGATCAGTGAGTCAAATTTCTTACGAAAAGCTAAATAATTTTTATAAAATGTACATAGGACAGCATTTTATTAAGCATAATTAATAAAATTATTAATTATTTAAAAGGCAAAGAGTAAAACTTACGTAAATGCGTAATTTTTATTCTTTAAGATGTTTGAAATTTTTGCGTCGCACGTCTTTTTTAATGGTGGAAATCGAACGAGAATTGCGATCTATCATAGAATAATTAAGGGTTTTGTTAAAAACTAAAGTCCCTAATTCACGAAAATTGCATAATTAATGACAATAAAATTAATTATTGTATAAACTTACGGAATTACGTAATTTTATTCTGCAAAATCTTTACGAATTTCTGCTAACAGTGTGAACTCCCGATTTTTTGAAGATCAAAACACAGGTTGACACTGTAATAAAATGTTGAATTTAAAACACATTTTATAATAATAAATTAATCCGAACTTTAATTTATGAATAGTGATTTACCAAATAGTTTTTGAAAAAATTTTGATTTATTCTGATGGAGCTCAAAATTTTTAAAACCGAATAAAAATCACTAAAAATGGCGTTACAGAGTTCGTACTTGTACGAAAATGTTTTCTAACGCTTAATTATTAAATTTAAAATAAAATTTAATTAAAAATACACAAACAAATTCACTTTTTAGAGAAAAAACAGTAAAAAAAACGGGAGCACTAATTACGCATGGCATCTTCTTCAACCTGATGTCGTAGAAAATATCATCGTACGTCTAGGGTAGTTGTAATGCGCATGCGCGTATAACTACCCAGTTTGTTCACTGTGTTTGTGTGGTAACTATTATACTGTCACCTTTATTAAGTGTGATAGTATTGGTATATAATACGATGCGTATTATATTGTATGATTGCAAGGATTTGCAATCATGCATCGGCCGGTGAAGTCAATACTTTGACCTTCGACCTATACCATTTTTTGTCTTATCTACATGATCGATGTAGATGAGATGTGAAATCTTATATTTTTCGTCATTTATAAGAATTGGTCTAATTTCCTATGAGTGTGAGGGAGAAAGAATATCATTTCTTTCTCTCTTGCTTACGTATATTTTTTACAAGGACAAAAAAAATATTTCTCGGCGGAAGGATTTCTCGGAAATCTTCCTTGTATTTGGTCGTTGTTTTAACGGCTAAATTCTTTTTGCATATTTTCGTGTGTGGCGGCCATATTAGTTCCAGTAATATTTTTGCCGCCATTTACAAAAATAACTGTAGGACACTATATGCTGGGGGCGGCTATAAAAATTTCACATTGGTGGAATTTTTTAGCCATCTTTTTACATAGTCGTGTGTGAATAATAATTTTGTTAGTCATTATTATGTACGTATTAATTACTGGGGGCGGCAAATTTATTTTGTCGTCCCTAGTTTTATATGGAAATTATTCTTTGTTAAAAGGTAATTTTCACAAATATTTATTGTAAAATAAATTATATATTATGACGTTTTTGTAATATTACAGAGTATATTCAAGTACTTTATTCATTGAACAGTGGAAGCGATTTTTTTTTTTTTTTTTTGTATGAAGAATTATTTCGTATTTTCTCACAAAAAAAGAAGATAGAATATAATTTTTCATTTTATTGGAATTAATATTTCGTGATTAGCGTTAATTAATTTCAATTCTAGTTGTGTATAAGGTTTCTTTTAAGGGAAATCTTATTATAGGGAGGAGGTTTGTTGCTCCTGCTACCATGTAGTGGCCTTAACCCTAACTTCGTTTATAGTCCGAGAGACTAATAAAATAACGTAGTCACACTCCTCCTCACCGAAGTGCAACTGCTTAGCGACCGCCACAACACCAGTACAGACAGTCAGCGTACTATATGCTGTTGCCAAACCTCTGCGCCCTGTAGGTGCGCAGTGGATCGTGTCATATCACGATAATAATGTTCACTGTGATTAGTGTAAAATAGGTATTAGTGTGTGCGTATAATTAGTAAGAAAGAAGACGAAGTGTTTGTTGGAAGAAGAAGACTCGTTATAAAGAAGAAGAAGTCTAATTCGTAAACTATACATTATTGTTTATATAATTCCACATATTTTTGTTTGTGTGTAGGAATGTAGTCTCCAATAAAATTATAGATGACTAAATCTGTTACAGGTATGTATTTATTTTATAAGTGTATGAGAACGATTTTTTTGTAAACACGAATGAAGTCCTAATTCCAATCTTATACATAGAGCTGAAATTTTGTAAGTAGATAATCATTAGTTTTGAGCATAATGAAAGCTGGTATCGAGTTCGATGAAAATTGGTCAAGCAGTTCAGCTATGAGGGCTGAACAAAGTTCCATCAATGGGGGTTCTGACATAATTATAATTCAATAGGGCTGAAATTTTGAACGTGTATATAGTTCTGAGTAAGTACCTATATAATAAAAATTGATCAATGATCAGTTTGGATGTGGATAGCTGAGGAAAGTTCTCCTAATGTGTACCTAAGTATAGGAGTTAAAACTATCAGAATTTGATAGGACTAAAATTTGTTCATAGGAAAAGTCATAATATATTTTATTCATATCAATCAGAAATTATAATATTATATGTTTCAGGGAAGCCTGAACGGATGTGAATTCTCCGTACTTAGCAGGTTAAATCAAGGTGTATAGTATAGCTTCGTCATAAGGGGGTCCACACGTTCTCGGTCGTCTCTTCTGACCCCCAACCCATAACAAAAATTTCCAAAACAAATAAAAACACAATTTTTAGAGGTCAAGCCTTTTTCTTCTTAACTAAGGGAGGTCCAGACCCCAGGCCCCCCCTATTTACGCCCTTGGATTAAATACCAGATTTTCACCAAAATTTTCTAAAAAGATTGTAGTGAGTTAAATGAAAATTATTTGAAGAGTTGAGCGTAATTTCTATTTGTTTTATGATTTGAAGACTTGGTGAATACATAATTATGGTAAATAGTAAAACTTGCCATTCCAGCATTTCGAGCAGCGTTTTTTTCCGTTTCAATTATTATCGATAACGAATGAATGAAATATTCCATAATTGCCTAATTAACCTATATACATATAGGTACTTGCCAAAACAAAATATCAAATTTATTATTTTCTATCATGCATGCCTACGCAGCGAAAAAGTGATGAAAATTCAATTTTCATTTGTTTTAAACAGTTTTATTTTTATGTTGTTGACTTTTAGAAAAACTGTAATTTTAAATTTAATACGGAATGGAACAGACGTCAGCCTAGAAAAGTAAACTATTTTATCGTTAACGTCGGCAACCGTATTGGTAACAAAATAAATAATGCATGAAGTAACAAAAGGAGTGTTTCGGTACCTCTGTAGATGGAATTGTGGATTAACTCAATGGAATTACTTAATGTAAATTTTTGTTCTTTACGGCCAGTGATACTTCGATTTTTTTCTTCTCCTTCGAAAGGAAACTATGCTATATTGTATAGTATATCTCTCCAATATGTAGAATTAATTCTGCTCCTCATTGTCGTTTTTTAAGTTTATTACGGTGCGTTCACTTTCTAAATAATCAGCTATAATCTTAAAAATCATTTTCGGACTGAAAATTAGAAATGTTTGCTGTCAGACATACCGAGAGACCTGTTCCAAACATTATGGATTGATATCAAATGGATCTTTTTTTTGTTTTTAGTTTTTTTGTTTTTTAATTTTAATTTTAGCTTACCTATATTTACGTACGATGGATCGTGATGATATTTTTTATGGTGAGAATTGGACTACACACTACACAGTAGGTATATATGTATATATAGTGAACCAAATATTCCTGAGCATTTATTTTTCTTTTCAACAAAAGAGGGGAAAATATTGGAAAGCACTACTACTCGTCGAAAACATTCTCCTGTTGATTGTTTCTCCTTACCATATCTTCATCCCAGGTTACCAAGTTTCCATTCCACGATTGATTTCTAAATGAAGTGTGTAATACATTAAATGAAGAAGAATTTTTTGCTGCTCGCTTTAATCTTAGGCTTTGAAAATTGATTTTTTATGAAATTCAAGTAATCATGTAAACTCATATTATTATCAAAATATTTTTTAAGAATGAAGTAGCTTGAATGTATAACAATTACAGCATTATGCGGTACCTTCTTATTAATCAACTTTAATCATATTTTTCTTAATTTCAAACATCTACAGAAAGAGGGTGTTTAACATCGAGTAGGATAAATTTCACAAGTGGATAGTACCTACTGAAGTAAGGAAACAGAAAATCATCAATTTTGAGGGTTCACAAATCAAAACTAAACTTATAGATTTTTTTAATTAGTGGATTCTGGTGGTTGAAATGGAAAATTGTTCCTACAGAAAGAGAATTATGCAAGTTGTATGGTATTACTAATCAGAAATTAGTTAAAGTCCGTTCCAAATAAGAAAGCTATTTTTTTCCAAAGCGCAAAGAGGCGGCCTTTAATAAACGTTAAGAGAAGTTAAATTAAATATTGCTAGGCAAAATAAAAATTGTACGTA